>WBMZ01012787.1:0-48756 GCA_013400975.1 Atrichornis clamosus
TTCCTCTGCCCATCTCTCCAACCTATTGCGGCCCCTCTGAAGGGCTGCACAGTCCTCGGGGGATCAGCCACTCCTGCCAGCTCTGTGTCATGAAAAGGACTGGGAGCAATGGAACAATGTAATGGAATGAGAGCAGTTGTCTTTCTCCACTGACTCTTGGAAACTAAGAGCGAAACTGCAGCAACTGAAGCTGTGTGAGTTCAGGTACCTGAAACAAGAACTAAATAAAAGAAACAATCGACTGAAATAGATGTTTAACAGCAAACCAGGACCAGGAGGAAGACTAAACATGAAGTAGTAAAAGACCACATGTAAGAGAGGGTGTAAACATTTGCTAATATTCAGGATTTTTTAAGGAGGCCACTGCAGCTGTGGTACAACCAATCACTTATTTGTCTGCTCTATTTTACTACTGAGAGTAAATAGAAAAAAATATCTTGTGGGCAGAACTTGATGACAAAACAAACCAACCCATCCACCCCCATCCAGATTGGACACACCAAACAAACAAAATGGGGAGAACATACATTTTTCATCAGGATGATGTAGAAGATATAGAAGAACGTATGTGGAGGCCACCATTTATCAAAGAATAAATCATTCTGCATTCCAGTGGGTGTTGAAAGGGACAACACGGTCAACAGACACAGGTTGCCAATCTTGATTAATTTTTGCCAGTGTTCCTCTTGTCTGAATTTATTCCTTTTGTTTTCTGGAATAGTGATGATATGGCAGCAGAGTATAAAGCTTTTTGATGATAACACTGATGACATGGAAGCAAGTGACATGGAACAGCACAGCAAAATCAAAGCTAGGGAAAAAATCAAGAAGCTTCCTAGAGGATGCTCAGCATGCCTTAAGACTTTTGTTTTACAGTATTTCCATGTTTTGTTAATTTTGAGGCATCTTTGAGGATTCATCAGTTCCAGTGGAAACAGAAGCAGGATCCATAGGGAAATTTAGACACACCTTCAGTATGATCTCCGTAGCATTGTTCAATTCTGAACCCACAGATGTATTAAAAAGTTAAGCCATGTTGGAAGAGATTATTTACCTTCTACATTAAAGTATTAAGGTTATACCTTTCATTTTATCAACATATTATCAGCACCATGTTATCACCATATTATTCAGTCACCCAGTTTGACTCGATCCTTCGGGAAATCTTACTATTCTGTGAGGTTTTCTTTAGTCTAAAGAATTTTTTGTTATCAGCAACATTCCTCAGCCCATCCACCAAATCAATAATAAATATACTGCAGGATGTCAGGCCTGATGTTTTTACCCAGGGCAGCCACTACTAACTGCTTTCCACTCTCAGAAAATTTATCTGCAGTTTCCAGGAAAGTGTGTCTTTTCCAGCAGGTCGCCCGCCTGCTATGTCATATTGAGATAACTCAATGCAAGTCACATAATTACATCATGTAACTTTATATCATTTGACATGGCTGAGGCAACCTAACATAAAATACCACAGTATAAAGCATCAGCTGGAAAATTTAAACATTGCTTTTTTTTTTTCCTTTTTTTCCCCCAAAGGAATAGAAGGGAAAAAAAAACCCCAAACCGCCTTAATATTTATTTTTTCAACTCTAGTCTTTGAAGGGGGTTAAAAAAAATAGACAACTAGAGCTTGTCTAAAGTATTGATTATTATATATGTAACTAACATTGAATTGACAGTGTCTTCACTAAAACCTGAATCCAAAAGCTTCTTGGGAAGCTGTGGTCTTGATCAGAGCCAGACCTCAGCAAACTGTCAGGGCTGCATTTTAAAAGGGTAGATGTGCACTGCTCCATCAGATTAAACCTGTGTATGCGCTGCAATGAAAGTGCACAAGCCATTCTAACAGGTACGCATTTCCCAGTGCAATTAATTTCCTAGCAAATGAGTTAAAATAGATTGCAGCTAAAGAAAAAGACATCTTGGTAGCTACGTTTACTTGCATCACTGCAAACTTAGTAATTACATTCTGATGCCATGTTTCAATTCTCTTTCCTAAATTTTCCCATCTAACAAGAGGATGAGAACTACATGATAGATTTTTACAGATTATGGCTCATCTGCAGTTCTTCCTGCAGTCTCTTTGGTTTGAAAAACTGCAGGTTTATCCTTGTGCTAAGATTTCAGAAGACCAAAAAAAATTTTTTAAAAGGAGTCTGTTTTCAATTATTTTCAAAACAATGAATTCAACATTCAGAGGAGAAACTAATTTAGTGGAGACAAGGAATACTGTGACTGTGCAGAGCAAGGTGATACAGAAGTGAAGCGTAGATTGATATGAGCTGAAACAATGAAATGTGACTGCAAAGAGAGTTTATTATAATAACCACACTCAGCTGAAGGTGAGCCAGGAGCTGGCATGGACATTCCCACATGGATAACTGGCTAATAGCATTGACTGCTGGAGTTAGATGCCAAGGCACATTAATGTGGGTGATCAGAACTGACAGGGAACACCAACAGCAAGAGGAGATTCAAGACAAAGCACATTTATAATACATGCACAGGTACTGTATCGAGCTAAGGACAGTAGGGAAAAAGGGAGTAAAAAGCTGCTGGAGCTGAAAGCTCTGTCTAAAACTGAAGGACACAGACTGGCTTGTTTGGGTTTTGCCCACGTGTTGGTTACAGCAATGCAAGTAGATACTTAGTTTGAAAACAATGCTGTTGTTTCTTTAATATCTCACTCCTTGGTTTCATAAAGGATGTGCTAAAGTATGATTAGATCTCTTCAGTACCGTTTTTCTTGAATACAGAAATACTCAAATGAAAGGTAATCAAAGGCCTCAGGAAAAGTCTCTGGAGTTTAAATAGAGATTTCAGACTGGCACTTATGGAAAAGATACTTCATCATCAAGTTGGGGCTGTGCAGCCTCCAGAGCAGCCCCCGCTGAGAGCGGCCCTCACCCCCGGCTGTCCCCGTGTGCAGGGCTGGGCAGAGCAGGGCCCGGGCTCTGCTCCGGGGGACCTGGAATGGCCCCGGAGGAACGGGCAGGGACTGAGCCCAGCAAGTGCCCCCTGCACAGGAGGCAGAACTTCTGCCCTGGGCAGTGCCCCAGCCCTGCCCAGATTGTCCAGAGAGGCTGTGGAGTCTCCTCCCTGGGGATATTCCAGCCCCTCTGGACACACTGCTGTGCCCTGTGCTCTGGGATGGCCCTGCTGGAGCAGCGAGGGGCCACCAGGTGGGACCTTTGTCATCCCTCCCAACCTGATCCTTTCTGGGATTTGGGACCAACCTGCTGTCTGCACTGATTTTGACTAGCAAGTGGCAAATGGACGTGGGTAGAGGAGGCAACATGGCAGGATCAGAAAATCAGTGTACAGCTACTGAAAGCTGATGGTGTTGTGAAGACGGTGAATAATAACAATGAACAAAGTTCCAGCAAAACAGGGCCATCAGCTGGTGGCATTCAGATGCACACTGATCTGTACTGAGCATAGGTGGAATCTGTAATCTTGATTTTTATCCAGTTTCCATGAGTTAAAAGGCAAGTTTAAAAACTGGAGATTGAACACAAGGACACAATTTTGTATTTTTCTCTGGGGAAGCAGTCAGTTCCCCTTGAGATGCACGAGGAAGTAGAGATTCTGAACTGGCACAGAAAGCCAGTCAGGCACAGCCAATACCCTTTTTGTACTCTTTGACAGCCAAGACATGCATCTGAACAGTGTTTGTATTCCAAGGAAAAGGGATTTTTGGATCTGACAGTTCCTGGATGTACTGGGAGACAAGATGGTATGTGGAAATGGAGTCACTCTGAATAACAGCTTGGAAATGAATAGTGAATTAATTGTTCCAGCATCTACCTGATGCTTATGACAGTAGCCATAATTGCTATCTAATTTCTGCTGCTCCAGACAGCAAACATCTGAAATGTCAAACCATAGAATCACAAGATGGTTTGGGTTGGAAAGGATCTTAAAGATCATCTCATTCCACCCCCTGCCATGGGCAGGGACACCTCCCACTACCCCAGGGTGCTCCAAGCCCTGTCCAACCTGGCCTTGGACACTTCCAGGGATCCAGGGGCAGCCACAGCTTCTCTGGGCACCCTGTGCCAGGGCCTCCCCACCCTCACAGGGAACAATTCCTTCCCCAGATCCCCTCTATCCCTGCCCTCTGGCAGTGAGAAGCCATTCCCTGTGTCCTGTCCCTCCATCCCTTGTCCATGGTCTCTCTCCATCTTTCCTGTGGCTCCTTCAGGCCCTGGGCGGCCACACTGAGGTCACCCCAAAGCTTCTCCTCTCCAGGCTGCACAATCCCAGCTCTCCCAGCCTTTCCTCCCAGCAGAGCTGCTCCATCCCTCTGCTCATCCTGGAGCCTCCTCTGGGCGCTCTCCAGCAGCTCCAGGCCCTTCCTGTGCTGGGCCCAGGGCTGGGGGCAGCTCTGCAGGTGGGGTCTCACCTGAGGGGGCAGAGGGGCAGAATCCCCTCCTTATCCTACTTTTGTGTTATCAGACAACCAGACACCTGTGGCAGCAGCTACAGCACCTTTTCCCAGTGATGTAAGTAAACACTTACATGGTGCCAGAAAACGCCTGGGTAGCAGCTGCAAAGGTGGAATGTGGTAAGGTGTACCCTCTACAGTGTGGGACTAATTAAAGAAAAAGTCATTATTGGGTGCACAGCTGGGAGAGGTTCTTGTCAAAGTCAGCAGGGACTGCAGCAGGTTCCAAAATCACTCAAATCTGGAGTGTTCAATTAGATTCTAAGTCTGAGGTCAAGTGTGGCTGAGCAGTGGGGAAAGGAGTTTGCTGCAGGAAAATAACTGTCTGTGCATCCACAAAAAGCATTTTGGGAGAGACCTGCATGTTCATCTGCATGGCTACACATTATGACTGTCACATACAAGATGCTATACTAGGTTGTAGGGTTTTTTTTCAAATGCCAAAAATGTTTTGGAGAGGAGAGTGAGAGATCTTGCAAATGCTAGTAAATATTTCAGCAAAGTAGACACACGGTGGCAGGGTTGAAAGAGTAAAATGATTTAGCTTGTTTTCTCAGAGTTTCATTAAAAAATGTTAAAGAAATGCAGAGGTCTGCTTCCTTGAATCACTCTGCAAATCTAAATTCAAAAATACTTATTTACTATGCAATAAATACATAGCCAAGAATTTTTCACAGGAAAAGAATAAAAAAAACCCCTTGTAATTGTAAGGCATATTGAAACAGAAGATCTGTGACAGGATTTATTTTTAGAAGATAAAATAGTTTCATTAATTCACAAAATATTTTGCATTCCATTCTCACTTAATAAATGTTAAATTAAAAAGAAATAGTTTGTGTTCATAGTTCTAATCTATTTTTTGAATTATTTTCTGTGCAAGCTGTTACTCTTTGCAAAAAGCTAAGTTGAAATATCTTTAACAACCACAGGCTTATATTTGTGTGTTTCCTTATTAATATAGGGAAGCACAGGAGCTGTAGTTAGAATCACTGAAAAAAAAAGATGTTTTCTAGATTTAAGACCTTTTCCAGCCTTCTTTTGGTACACTTTAAGTCAATTTTTTGTTAATAATCCAAAAGTGTTGTACAGTCAATGCTCACTGCTTTGACAGGAGGCTACAAGCAAAGCAGGTTCAGAGCTGATGCTCACCCCTTCCTCACAGCATGCATTTTTCATTTGTTTTTGGAATAATCCCTCTCATGCAAAGGGATATTTCTCTCATGGAAGTTCAACCATTAATGTCAAGTTCATGCCATTTTATTGTGACAAGGTTTTCAAAACTCTGTGATAGGTAGCAAACCTTGAAGGGGCTGCAGTGATGTCTTGTCTGTACAATTTTTTCTTTAGTTCTGACAGGAGTGTACAAATGTGTAGAGCAGCCTCATTTTTCAAAAAGGTGTTTTTTCCCTTTTTTCCCCCTGAATACAGAAACCTTCTTAGTCATTAAAAATGTAAAGGCCCTTCTGTTTTTGTCAGTTGAGGAAGAAAATGAAAGGAAATTCTTTTGTGGCAACCTGGTGGAGTAAAGAGGCTTGCAGTTAAGGAACTGCCAAAATACATGAGATTAAAGCAGATGCATCTTGACACAACTTGTCATTAAAAATATATGTGGACAATAGGAGTACATGTCAAAACCTTAACGTGTTTGATACATGCAACTTATTTTAAAAGTCCCAGAACACTTGTCAAATATTCATTTTATCTTTCTTTTGATTCAAATTGAAAGAGTTTCCTATTGTTTTGGAAAAAAAAATAGAAAAAAAAAGGAGAGAATAAAAGTTGTTTTTAGAAAAAGACTTCAGAAAGTTAAGAAGATTTAAGTAATTATGGTGCAATAAGGCAAGAAAAGAGGAAGGAAAAGGAGTTTTGAAAAGAGCCAATAAAGTGCCTTGTACTGGAGGGTTGGAGATGCTTCCTATTTCTAAATTATGCTGAGATGAATCAGGCACCAAGTCTTTCTCTTGCTAAGAAAACACAGAATAATGAAAAGCAAATTTTATCCTGATGACAAGTGGAAAGAAATGGAATTCACCAAGGAGCAATTCAAGGAGCAAGAAGACAATGAATTACCTGGGATCCAGAGGTGCTCTGGGACACACTGCACACCCATTAGGCACAGACAGGATTGGGGACCATCAGCTGAGGCCAGGAGAGCTGAAAATGCCCAGTTTGCCACGGCTCAGTGACTGGATCTTCTCCCGAGAAGCCAGGAAGATGGCTGGGGAAAAAGAGCAGCTGTTAATATTACACTGAGGCATTTCATGCTCTGCAACTTATTATTTTAAATTCTGAGTCAAATAGCATTATTTTTATTGTGCTACCCCACATTTATACTAATAAGAGGGTTCATAAAACAGTGTGGTTTCTGGATTTGTCAGTTCTCCTAAAATCAGTAAGACACATTTCTCTTAGTGGACTTGGTGTCTGGTTTTTGAGATCCCCTCAAGGATGTCATTGTTGAGGCTATTATCCCCTCAAGGATGTCATTGTTGAGGCTATAACACACTATAGTCCTCCGAGCAGTGACCGTGTTAAAAGTGCCATATTTATTTATTTTAAATAAAACTGCTCCCTGAATGCATTCAAAATCTAATCAAAAAACTTCGGTGACTACAATATTTTTTATTGCCTTTTTCTCCAAGAAAGGGAGCAGAATTCATGAAGCAGTCAGAGAGAGAATTCCTTTGTGTATCACATGCAGGAATATCCCAGCTCTGAGATCTCTGAAGACTACTGGAAATAATTAAAATTGAAGGTAACAAGAGGACAAATTCCACAACTTCTTTATAATGACACAAAGATTTTTTTTTTTAAATGGGAGAATTCCTAGTCAGTACAGGAAACACAAGAAAGAATTTTAATAGGCATTTGGATTTTCCTAATGGTATTCTGTATTTGCTAACATAAGCTAAACATGATTATCATACAGTGTAACTTTTGTTATCAAGCATTATCAAATTAGTGACTCATTTGTAATGTAAATAAGTATTATTAGTTTTAAATATGAAAGATTTACATAGCTAATGGAATGACTGTGAAAACATTGTCTTAGGGCAGTTAAAAGCTATGTTACGTTCAGCAAAACTGTGAACATGAATATTTATTCTTTAACAACAGAAAGAATAACCAACTTCTTATGAATATAAAATAATAAAGCAAATAGTGAAGAACATTTATAATCAATAATCATTCTGGGATTAATTTGTGTAAAACTGCCCTTTTCACCTTCTGTTTCCAGTACAGTTTAAACTTAATGGATTAAGTTCACTCCATTAATCATCATCACAGTATTTGGTGAAGAGTTCATAAAAATGTATGGCAAACAATCTAAGAGCTTCTACAAGGGAGCAGCTTATGTGAAGGAGCAGAAGAAGGAAAATAATTAATTAAAGTCCTGGTCATAAGCTTAAAGCTCCTTTCTAACAGCACCGAAAACCTTCAAGGACAGAAAACACTCTTTACTTCATCAGGGTGCAGAAGAGATGGTGAACAAAAATATTTCTCCAATAGTTTGAAGAGGTGATGACTAAACCCCACCATCATCACTCACCTTTTTACTCTTTTTTAAGTATTTTTCTCTCTCCAGTCTTTCTTCTACTTTTTGGATTAAAAAATGTCTCCATTCTTCAGAACTGTTTATGGTGTGTTGGACATACATCACCCCGGGGAAGAAGAGCAACACAGAAGAGCAGCCCTTACACCTGACAAGTCAATGTTGGGGGTCAACTCACACTTGGTGAGGGTCCTCAGACCTACAGATACTCGAGGTGTGCTGTGTCTTGAATGCTCATAGCACTAACTGACCTTCAGAAAAATTACACTGACCAACTCAGCCAAAGTTTTGTGAAATTTTGTTTTCTAATTAATTATCAAAAGATAATACTCTGGGTAATTAAGACTCAATTTAAGAAGAGGCTTTTATGGTATGTTTGTGTGAGTAGCAACAATTTTTACATTGTATCAAAATATGATTTGACAGCAACGGACAAATCCTTCCTGTTTATTTTTACACATTAATTTCTTTGCAATGCAACATGCCAGATACTGTTCATAAAAATGGGACACACTCCAACATCTTGGCTTTTTAATTACAAACTTGCACTGATTTGAATGCAGCATTCTTATCTCTGAATTATACTTTTTCCTTATTTCCACGCTATCTGAATTGAAATACTTGAAATACTTTTCTATGTTCAAAGCTACTTTACATTATTCCTATTTTTTTAGAAACAGTTCCAGCTTCATGGGTTCTGAGCTAATATGGAAGGGGTTTTTATAAAGAAAGCCCAAGAAAACCTCACAAAGCTCATAGGAACCTTTTCTTTGCAATGATCAATCCAGTGATATTCAGCTGCCAAACTTTAATTAATTAAATGAAAGTCAGGCACTCAGCAGTTTTGAGAATCCGAACCACTGTGCTGCTTTCCCCTTATCTTTTGAATCCGAGATAAACACCATCCATTCTTTCTCCGAGGCAGACTGCAAGGCACAGTTTGTTCACATCTCCAAAGTATCTTGAATTCATTAGATGGGAAGAGCTAGAGAAGCACAGTTTTAATGCCCAGAAGGTGAGAGGGAGCAGTGCCAGCTCGGTCAAATGTGCCCAAATCCCTCAGGTGGAGAGAGGGGAGACAGCTCACGGTGATTCCTTTGCCAGAGCCGCTCCCATGGCCCTAAACAAACAAAGAGAAACAGTGCCAGGTGCCTCCAGCCACACGGTTGGTGATGTAAGTGCTGACTTAGGAGAAACAGAAGTGAAACCATTGCCCGACTGTGCTGATAATCCATCAAGCATGGGCAGATGACAGTAGGAGCCTTTGGACCAGCAAGAAGGTCACTTTGAGCCACATCTTAAGCCCTGTCAGAAAGAAATGGTCTTTTATTTCCCCCTTCTCCCTTGCCAATCACATGAACCATCAAGTCTTCTGGCATTTTAGGATTAGCAAGTGCAGTGCTGAGTTATGAAATCACATTATTCCCCCAGTCTATCTTGCATTGGCTAATTAGAATTATTTGACCCCAAAACTACATGGGTTTTGATCAGATAATGGACTTCAATTAACAGAAAATCGTTAGAAGTAATGCACAAAGTGAATTCATTAGAAAAATAATTTTCTGCAATCAGTTCTGTAGGTGTTTTGAAGCCACAGAAATCAGTTCAGTCATGGTTCTCATAGGGCAATGTCAAACTGGCAGAGAGTAGGTTTAGATGGGATATTGGGCAGGAATTGTTCCCTGGGAGGGTGGGGAGGCCCTGGCACAGGTTTCCCAAAGAAGCTGTGGCTGCCCCTGGATCCTTGGAAGTGTCCAAGGCTGGACGGGGCTTGGAGCACCCTGGGATAGTGGGAGGTGTCCCTGCCCACGGCAGGGGTGGGATGGGATGAGTTTTAATGCCCCTTCCAACCCAAACGATTTCACGATTATGTGAAGTTAATTTTAGACAGAGACCAGGGACTGAGCCTACTCCAGCTGTCCCTATAAGGGTTTTGCCCTCTTGCTCCACAAAGGAGAACCAGAATTCTTCAGAGCCCCTGCTGCTGCCACACTGTGACGAGACCGAAGCATTTTGGCACAGTGAGAAACATTTTTGTATCAGGCTAAACCTCCAAGGCACTCAGACTCATTGCTGATCGTTTGAGGTTTCCTGTGTGACTGCACAACTTTTGCTGAAAGACAAAGCAAGTTGGTCGGATATCTGAAGTCTCTTCTTCCAGAAGTAATCTAGGGACAAATTCAATGTCTTTAAGTGGACATCTCTGTTTCCAGGGCAGAGTATTTCAATGCACAAGGGGAGCTTCACTCCTCAGTTCATAGCTCCCCATCGGGTGTGTGATGGTGCTGGGCTTGGGGGTGGCACATCCAGTGTCTCCACACAGTGAGCAAGGCTTATAACTCACAGATAATTCACTTTTCTTTGGTTGGGGTCTGGCCCCAGTGCAAGACCTGTCCCTTTCTGGGACAACAGCTGACAAACAGCTTTGTATATAGCTCAGAATCTGTCTAAGGTTAGTTAAGAGTTCTTCTAAAAAACCGGATTTACCACAATCTCACTGCCTTATTGACAGCTATGAACATGAACTTCATGTAACTGTGTGGATTTCATCTATTTGTATGTATAAATAATCTTGAATTTTAGTACTTTTTTACCATTTGTCCAACTACTGTTTCAGGACTACCCATCAGGCATAATGTAGAAGGCTGGACACACATTGCTACAATATTTGCAAAATTCATACCTCTGCAGATGATTGCAGTGGTGGCACTGCCTAAAATTCTAAAGGAGAGGGGTGGAAACGAAGAAAAATTAAAAAATGAAATGGAAAAGAGAAAAAAAAGAAGGAAGAAAAAAAGCACTCCACAGTGTTTCAAAAGAATTTGGTCATTATTTATGTCATGCATCCATAAGGTTAAACAATGAACTGAGGGTAATGATAACACACTGGGAAAATGAAATTCTCCTCCTGAATGAGCCAGAGAGGTTGAAGATATTTATGCACAAGCAGCATGTATCCTTTACATTCCTCATAAACATCAGAATTACTACAAGACCTTCCCTAAATTAAAAATATAGCAAACAACTCCCATTATAAGCCCCAAAAATCTGAGCAATAGAGCTGAAACTTTCAATAGAAGAGAAGCAGAAAGATAAATGGAAACATAAAAGGATATAGATCTGTGCTGCACCTGTTTGACCTTAAGGCATAACTCCTGCTCCTTCAGGGAAGAGTAGATAACAGCACAAAAATAAAAAGTAAAAGCTGGCTGACTTTAAGCTCATCTTAAAAACACTCTCTAGCAGAGTTCATTTTTTGCATATTATAATATGTGAGACAATTCCAGTTGGATTTATCTGTGTATTTTTAACTGAGACGTAAAATTTTGCTTCAGGCTGAAACTCGGCATACTAGATCTCAGCCCAACAGCAACTTTAAAAAAACCCCCAGAAGGTGAAGGGAGGCTGAATTCTTAACCTTCAAGTCTGCAAAGCTGCAGCATATTTAAAGTATTGCAGAATAGGTACAAAGCCCACTTTTTCCCCATAGACCTGCAGCATAACCCTTGAAGTATGGACAGAAGCACATTTGTGAAGAAAATATACATTATTTTTTTAGAGTTTAGATGCAGTTTTCATTATGACCAATATCTCTTGTCACAGAGGGGATGTTAAAAGGTGAATTGAAACTTCTCAGGGAGGTGGTGGAGTCCTCATCCCTGGAGGTGTCCAGGGAACAACCAGACGTGGCACTCAGTGCTCTGGGCTGGGTGACAAGGTGCGGATCAAAGGTTGGATTTAAGGGAAGGCAAGGCTAAGAATGAAAATAATCAGACATTCCAGTCATAGAGTTTTTTGATTGATGGAGGTTTGCACTGTCTAAAATGGTTGAGCACTCAGTTCAGTAGGGGTCTAAATGCTTGGAAGCTGAGCAGGATGCAGTAGTAGAATATGGAAAAGTTGTTTAAAAAGATGGAAAAGCCTTCTGGAGATTTATGCCATGAACACTGTTTCCTATTTCTTAGTTTCATTCTGAGAACATTATGAACTACTGTATTAAAATTTTAGGCTCTTACTGAGATGGATTTATCAGGGTTGATCAATCAACCTTGCTGGACAATGCCTTTTGGAAAATGTGAGCTATTCTAGCAAGGCATCTTTATGGGTGTGTGCACATAAAAAAATGACAGCATAAACTGACAAGCACTGTTATTTACTGAACAATCACTCTGCTGTAATGTTGACTAAAAATACCTAGGAAAAAAAAAACTGTGGAAAACAAGAGGTTCTGTGTAGGAGGAGAGAAAAACGGAAAAGCGTAGGTGTGATTTGTTCAATATCAAATTTGTTCCGTTTTCCACATCTAAAATGTAGGGAGAGCTTTGGCGTACCCAGCCTGGAGTAACGCAGTGCATCTTCGAGGGGGCATAACGAGCCTATTCCATGTAGCCGTAGGCTGGGAGTATTGAACCATTCCTGCTGGGAATGTTGTCTCCCACAGGCAGGCACCTGAATCAGCTCAAGTTCACCAGGTGTGCAGCTCCCAGTGCTCGCAGCTACATTGCAGCAAAATTGGATCAGGACAGGGCTAGCCAAGGCATTTAAATACTCATCTAGGAGAGAAGACAAAGTTGGAATTGCTGAGGACATGTAACCCCATGGCTTTGCTCTGTTGCACATTCATATCCCACAATCTGAGACAGGAAACCTCTCATGCCACCGTCATCTTTCCATAAAAACCTCTCCTGAATGGTGATCGCCCTGTCTCAGCTCTCCAGAGTACATCAGAAATGCCATCCTTGTTCATAGATGAAGCTGAAGTAAACTTGTAAATTAATACACAAATATATTTTACATGTATATAAATAAAATATATACAGCTGTTAGGTTTATAATGTTTTATTCTGGGAGAATTCCAGAACAGTTTTTATAATTTAAATAAGAGGCTGGAAAGCATATGCGTACTGCATGTTTAATAACACGTTTTGGATAAATGAAAGGCAAAATAAAAATGTAACTCTGAATGATAAAGGAAAATGGAAATTAATTATACAGCTCTATCAACACATTTCTGTGTATTTAATATTCTGGTTTTTAAAGATGGAGAAAAAAATACTTTTCAAGGAACAAGGAGAAAAAGGGAATATCAGAGAAGATGAAAACCAAATAAATGTTTGAGAAATCCAGACAACATTTTCATGGTAGAATTCTCCATTAATTTGCCTTTATATTATAGATAAACCTAATCAATTGAAAGTTCATCTGTCGTCCAGCAAACAGAAATACATAATTGTTTTGACTTTAAACTGATTTTAGTTTTCTCCAATTCTGCATCCCTTGCTGAATTGTGTTATCTGGGTCCCAGGCGTAGCAAAGAACTAAAACCCTACAGTGACATTTGATGGCTTTGCAGTCTGACTGTAGGATTTACAGAGCATTCCTCACCACAGGAACATTAACAGGACCACAGGCTGCAGGATTTCAGCAGTAAGGGTTCAGGATGCCCCGATGTGCTGCATCTGCCCACACCTGAGTTTATTGTCAGCCCGGCTGGGGATCACAGAATCCCGGGAAGGGCCAGGCTGGACGGAGCACAAAGGTCCCACCTGGTGGCCCCTCGCTGCTCCAGCAGGGCCATCCCAGAGCCCAGGGCACAGCAGTGTGTCCAGAGGGGCTGGAATATCCCCAGGGAGGAGACTCCACAGCCTCTCTGGACAATCTGGGGAGGGCTGGGGCACTGCCCAGGGAAGAAGTTCTGCCTCCTGTGCAGGGGGCACTTGCTGGGCTCAGTCCCTGCCCGTTCCTCCGGGGCCATTCCAGGCCCCCCGGAGCAGAGCCCGGGCCCTGCTCTGCCCCTCCCTGCACACAGGGAGAGCCGGGGGTGAGGGCCCCTTTCCGCGGGGGCTGCTCTGGAGGCTGCACAGCCCCGGCTCCCTCAGCCTTTCCCGGGCACGGAGAGGCTCCAGGCCCTTCCTCACCCGCGCAGCCTCCGCCGGCCCCGCTCCAGGAGCTCCCTGTCCCTGCCGTGCTGAGGATCCAGAGCTGGGCACGGCCCTGCAGAGGCGCCTCCAGGGCTGGGCACGGGGCAGGATCCCCTCCCTGCCCTGCTGGGAATGCTCTGGCTCAACGGACTCTGGAAGCTGATCCCTTCCAAAACTAATCCAGCAAAATGAGTGATCAGTTTTACACCAGGACCTTGAACCAGCCCAACAGCAAAAGCTTTCAGGGTGGTTCAAGGGAGAGAAAAGATGGACAAGGCCATCCAGAGGGTGGGACCATAGCAATCCTTGCTAGATTTCTTAAACTTCCTTGGAAGCCACCTCACATGCCACATTCAATAAGCAGGTTCAGCTTTCTGCCTCATGCACAGGCACTACTGAATTCTGCTCAGACACAATGACCAGTGCTTATTAAAAATGTGAGGCAGAGAAGGACGAGGAGGAAATTAAAGATGCACATTCACAAGGGGCAGGGAATAGATTAACACATTTACATTTCTTGGCTTTTTAATCAGGTAAACAAATTTTCTCTCAAAGTCCATATGAAATAGTGTCAATACTCAGGCAAATACTTTTATTAACAATATCATTGTGTATTCTTTCACTACTGTGTAATTATACACTTGTATTAGTCTTAAATAAAAAGTCTTAAATAAAAATTAAGAAATTTCTTTTTATTTTGGAATTCGGATAGTTGGAGAACATAACAGAATTTTTGATTATTATTTATTTTATTAAATTGGATGTCCAAGCTAATAAATTCCAGGTTAGTTTTGCTCCATATCCTGTAGGAATGAGTCAGCTCTTAAAATAATATGAATGTTTTGTTATGAGACTTTTCTCTTCCAGATACCAAAAAACGTCCTATAGGATTTCTCATTTGTTCTAATTTTCTCTCTGCAAGATTTTTGTCTGTTATATTTCAAATAAATGTAACAAATGTTTCAATTTGTTCAAATAAATATTTAGTGAGACTTGTGTTTTCTATAATATAATTGTGTGTCTTAAATGGTCTGAAAAGAGTAGATTAAAATCTTTTGTAGCATTAAATGGAAGACTAATATAATAGAATAATGATGCTGTGCATTACGAAGCATCCGCAGTAAAACAAAAACTAATAGAATTTCATAAGTCTTGAACACATAAAGTGTACTTTGTTTTTGCCCAAAGCATCTTAAATTTACCATCTTGGAGGAAAAGACCTGATCAATAACTACCTGTGAGAGCTCCAGAAGGAGTTTTGTGTAGTGCAGGAGGAAGCTGAGGGGAAGATCAATGGACAAACATCAATGTACCTGGAAGCAGAACTGATTTAAGGGGTCAAGAGCAGCAGCCAGAGGATGCTCTCGAGCTCCATCAGGAACCCAACATGTCACAAACCTGAAAACACCTTCCTGGGCCGTGAGAGCAGTGCTAAAGAGCTGAGGTGCGCCATCCTGCTCTCCCCACAGGGATAAACTCTCATAAATTACTCAACACTGACTGCAGGGAAAAGCAGGGAGCTACTGCCAAGCAGCTGATGTGGAATGAGGTCTCTCCCCAGTTCACCCCTGGAATTCACATCGTGCAAAGCCACGGAACAGACCCAGCACCTTCCACAGATATCTGCAAGATGAATCCATTTCTCTTAATTTAGAATAGCCAATGAGAAAATAAGATTTTTTAACAAGACTGCAAGGAGAAAATGAAGGATGAACTCCCTGTGAAGGCAAAGGTTGCCTTCTTCCCTGCTTCTCAGCCACAGACCTTTTTAAAGGAAAATCAGCATTTGCTTTTCATAATACATTAAATAATAACCTGATACATAATGCATTACATAAGAAAACCACATTAATACTAAACAATCAAACAAAGCCAATGACATCCAATTTGGCCAGTGGCATCCTGACCAGGGCAGTGCCCGTCCCCTGTGCTGGCCCTGCTGAGGGACCTCGAGGGCTGTGTCCAGTTCTGCGCCCTCATGGCCAGAGCGCCCTGGAGGGGCTGGAGCGTGTCCAGGGAAGGGACCGGAGCTGGGAAGGGGCTGGAGCAGCAGGAGCAGCTGAGGGAGCTGGAAAAGGGGGTCAGCCTGGAGAAATGGAGGCTCAGGGGGGCCCGTCTGGCTCTGCACAAGCCCCTGACAGGAGGGGGCAGCCAGGGGGGGTCGGGCGCTGCTCCCAGGGAACAGGGACAGGAGGAGAGGGAACGGCCTCAGGCTGGCCAGGGGAGGGGCAGGGTGGACAGCAGGAGGAATTTCTCCCTGGAAAGGGTGGCCAGGCCTTGGCAGGGGCTGCCCAGGGAGGTGTTGGAGTCCCCATCCCTGGCGGTGTCCCAGGAAGGCCTGGACGTGGCACTCAGAGCTCTGGGCTGGGGACAAGGTGGGGATGGGGCACGGCCTGCACTCCGTGGGCTGGGAGGGCTTTTCCAGCCTCAGTGGTTCTGGGATTCTATGAGACCTGGAACACATGCTGTCCATTGTAACTCCATCTGGCACTATAAATTAGAAGCAATCCCACTGATATCCACAGAAAGACATCAAGACTGGCCAAAAAGAGTAGATTTAGCAAAACCATGTGCAGTTTGACTACACTAGTCACTGAAAGACCACGGATGCTCTTTAGCTTTCATGGGGGTTTTATCCATCCGTTCACCCTGTTAGCTGAACACAAACCTCACCGTACAGGAACTGGTAAAAAATTGAACCAGTAAAAACTGCACATTAGGGAACTTGCTGTTATTTTGGCATCTCTGTCTGGGAAGTACCAGTCCTTGTTTTCCCCTAGTTGACAAGTACAATATACAAATCCATATTCTAATTTCTTTCATGTCAGTAATCATTAAGGAGCATGTTCCAAGTACAACAGGTTTATATGGACTAACTGGCTCAAAATCTGACCCTGCAAAAGTGACTTACACCACTGAGTGTTACTTTATCAACAGATTTACTGCTGCAACTTCTTAAAAATTTCCAAATGATATAAATGACAATTAGTGCTGGGAAATTACTGAAATCATAAATAAAAAGCAACAGAAACAGCTGGAATCCTCCCATATCCCACTCCTTGCATCAAAATAACACTCAACAAATTGGTACCTGGCAATTTCTGTGTTGCTTATATGGCAATTAATAACCAACTTCAAAACATTTAAAATGATTGGTTTTATTAGTAAAGATAAAGCTCTGACAAGTATCAACACACTGTGCATTAAAACATTGGTTGAATTTATTTTCAGAAAATATGGAAGAAGCTTTCTTTACAGATTATACTGGCTTTTTCCAAGTTGTATCATACCTACCTATGTGTCCACTGCTTCTAACCTTGTATTAATTTGCCTGATATAAATATCAGATTTAGAAGTTCAAAGATCCTCAGATCTCACTTTTTAGAAAATTAGCACCACATTTGCCACCCTTCATTTCTCAGGTAATTAAGCAGATTTAAGGCGAGGTAGCTGACGATATCAGCCACTCTCATTTTCTCTCAGCTAAACATGAACGTGCCTGAACAACCATTTATCACAACCCCTTATTGCTGCCTCCTCTTGCATATCCTCCCTCCCACAGGACTGGCTGGGCTGCAGAGGCTGCTGAGCATAGAAAATGAAGTTCAGACTTCCATAAATCAGAAGGGTCAGAGGCACAGCCCGGTGTGCTGAGGGCTGGGGCAGCACGTGTGAGAACACAGATGTGGAACTGCTTTATTGAAGCCTAAAAATATCACCTATAAAGTGCTTACATGTATCTACATATTTCTGTTTTGCCTCTAACTACACCAGAAGTACTGTAAATTCAAGGGAAAAAACCCCAAACCCAAACCCAGACTACTGCTGGCTGCAGTGTTGACTGAGCTAAAAAACCCCAGAGGCTTTAAAAAATCAGTATAAAATAACTTTCAGTAGGCTCTGGCCTTTGTGACAGTCTGAGGAGACCTTTAAGTGAATACAAGAGCCTCCATCAATGCACCAGGGTCTGCAGGGTCAGCTGAAAGAATTTTGAAGCCAGTGTTCAGTGGTTTCTTGTTTAGGATGTCAATTAAAGGTCCTGAATTTCCTTAGCTATCCCTGCACTCCCCAAGCCCCAAAATGCAATCTCCTCTTGGTTTCATCTTACTCTTAATTAACCTGACTCTATCCATCATATTTTGGATGATCTGTTGTGAATACTACTCATTATTGCTGTTTTTCAATTTCTCTTGTAGGTAAAAAGAAATTTAAAACTGCCACTTGGGAAAAAAGTAACATTTTCAGTTTCAGCACTATGAACACACATCTCTTCAACACTTACTTACAACAAATACAATTCAATATAAAGGCACATCTTCTAGTTCAAGATTTTTGTGGGTTTACAAGGATGAACACAACCCAGAAAATTTTATAATCATGAAAATCTGCCTTCAGAAAATAATTTTGATTGCAATATCAAAGTTCCACATAAATCTCAGTAGCTGCTTCAATTCAAAGCTCTCCAACTAAAAAGAGAAATTAATTGTTTTAGAGGAGCATTACAAGTAAGATAAATGAATGGTCATTTCCATGTTTTTCCCAGACTTTAATCACTTATCTTGGGATAAGTAATTTAGTAGACAGAGTCAAGAAGGAAAAAAAAAACCAACCAAAACCTTCTATCTCATTTTGCATAAATGTATTGAGAGGCAGAGGAAACATTATGATAATATTTAAAGTATGTGCCTGTAGGAGCTAATTCTACTCAAATTATTGGTGCATGCTTAAAAGCAAAGGCAACCACTCATTTCAGCAGGCAGCAGAAATACCTACTGCTGGAAGTATGAAGACTTTACCCAAGAGACCAATCTTCTTATGCTAGGAATTATTTAAATTAAGGAAAAATAGATGTAAGACAGTCCTTCTAAAAGCTACATTTATCATTTGGAATCCCAGAGCAAAATATCCCTCAAGCAGACAACTCGCAGCTCATGGAGCTCCAGCAAAGTAATGTCTACAAGATTTCCTGAATAATTGAAGAGACAAAAATGAAATAGAAAGGATTTTGAAGGGACTTTTTAATGTCTAAGTGATTCTATCTGTTTTAACTAAATTTGTATTGTTTACCAAGTCTGTTATATTTTGGAAGTAACAGTCTTTTTCTACTATAATGCCAGTAATTAAAGTAATAATTATGTCTATATAAGCATAAAGACAACCTGGTGCGGTAGTGAAGGTGGGGCAGGTTTTTTGTGTAATATTCCAGCCAAAATCAAGGTCTGTGTGGAAAAAGAACCACCTCTGCTTTTAGTAAAATAGTTTAGACTGAGCCTTGAGAAAAGGACCCCAAAGGCTGCTTAAATCAACAAAGAATTCCTGGGCCACTGGATGGGCAGAAGATGCTTTGCATTCCCACATTAGGTGAAAAAAGGGAATGTAGGAGACACATTCACTTATTGCCAACAATGGAGAGAATCCTGGGAGCATCTTTCAGATTTACATGAACCTCACTACACTCATTGATAAGGAATAGTCTCCCTCCTGAGATCAGCTGATGTACTCTCTGTAAACCTCTGAGGAGAATGGTTTATGAGCAGTAGAAAAATAAACAGGATTTGAAAGACCTGACATTAAAAAGAAAAAAAAAAAATAGAAAAGTGACAAGATTAATGGACTATACCAGATGATAAATTTCAGAGAATAATCCTCTAATGTCAGGATAAAGTCAAAATAACCTAATAAATCCTTTTCCAGCTATGATATATTAGTACAAAAGTATTTCTTTAAAAAATCCCATTGTTTGCAGTGTTCCCAATGTGGCAGAAGAAGAGTCATCCTAGAGCACCTCAAGGAGCTTCATATAAACTAGCTGGGAACACTGTAGGACTTCTGATTAATTCTTGTGATCTGGCAGACTTTCCAAACTAAGGATGGTTATCTACCTTATAGAACAAAGGGGTGGCTGGATCCTATGTGTATTGGGAAAAAGGAACAACAAACCACTTTTAAAGTCAACCGTCTGTAGAAAATGTCAAGGAAAACAAAACTATATTTCACATATATTCAATTCAAAACTATATTTCACAGATATTTTTTCTTACATGTGAAGGACTAGAACAAAATGTTTTAACAGCACTCAATGTCATTAAAGACTGATACTTTTTAGAATGACTGCTTTAAATATTCTGAAATGAACTCAGCACTCTCATAAAAAGGTCTATGGTCAGAAAAGAAAGCAAAGAGAATCAGTAGCAACATAAGAGCTGCACATTTGATGAGGAAAGGACAACTGAGGCACAAAATATTTTTTAAAAATGCCCTAACTTTATATTAAATTTTATTCAAAGATTTAGGCTGAAAAGCTGACAAAATTATATCAGAGAACATTATGGCCCTGCAAATTTCATTCTTAAAAAACTCTTTGTAATAATTCTTTGCAATATTTTTTAAAAGCTTACAGCCCCACCCCAGCACAATCTCAGAGAAAATGTATATAGTACAGCTAATATTACAATGTCTTAAAAATATTAGCTTGCTGGACAAATATGTACTTTTGGATAAACAGCACCTGACCTTACAGCAGCCATTCTTCTAAATGTTACAGCCCTCCTAATAGTTTCAATTAAATAAAAATTAAAGCTGAGAAAATATCACAAAAGGGTAATCTAATATTTGATCATTAATGTACTTATGTAAAGTGATATTTACAACAGCATTTGGAGAGCCAGGCAATTTTCCTGGAAAAAAAAAAAAAAGGCAGTCTTAATAACTTCTATTACACTGCACTTCTGTGTCCTGCACATTATCCTCAGAAGCACTGGGAGGTTCATCCAAGACCAGTTCCTCAAGCCTGAAGATGAAACTTTCATAGTGAGACTACGAGGGCCTGGAGTGACAGGACACAGGGAATGGCTTCCCACGGCCAGAGGGCAGGGATAGATGGGATATGGGGAAGGAATTGTTCCCTGTGAGGGTGGGGAGGCCCTGGCACAGGGTGCCCAGAGAAGCTGTGGCTGCCCCTGGATCCCTGGAAGTGTCCAAGGCCAGGCTGGACGGGGCTTGGAGCACCCTGGGGTAGTGGGAGGTGTCCCTGCCATGGCAGGGGTGGCACTGGATGGGCTGTAAGGTCCCTTCCACCCCAAACCATCCCAGGATTCTTACAGAACAAGCCTTCATCTCTAGGTCAAACTGAAGGTTTCCACTGCTGCCTTACCCTGGACAGAACCTACACCTGAGAGAGGATCTGAAGGTATAAAATGATCTTGGCATCAGTGAAACAAGTGATTCCAGGATTTTAAAGGAGCCTATTATTTATTTCTGCTCATAAAAAGGTTTGCCCGACACTGTTACCTTTTCCCCCATCCTGAGGTGAGCAATCCTCACAACCCCTGAAACCTCCAGCACTAGAAACTGCCCTTGTCCCTGTGTTCATGGCAACTCCCACAGATGAGCTGCTCATCTTCCAGCCACTGCCATCCCGGATATCTGCGTTAAAAGGGGGAAAAGCTGGAGAGAAAACTGGCAAAGCTGATTATGTCACACCCAGTTCCTTGCCCAGCTCTGCACCCCTGAGTGCACCAAGGAGGGAGGACCACAGGGACAGAGGTGTCCCCTGAGACACAGCAGCCTGGAGGCCTGGCAGAAGCCAAGTGCCAGAACAGATATGAAAACAACTACAAAAATTCTAAAAACTTAAATGAACTCTGTATTCCCTTCCCTAAAAAGTGTCCCAACTTTTTGTAGATGATTTGGGGTTCCATATGTCCCATAAGAAAAAGCAGCTCTCAAACTCAACTATATTATTTTTATTGTGTGTTTGTAAGAATTTTCTTTTGCCTGTAGGTACAGCCCAATTTCTCAGAAGATAATATTTTTACTTCAACGTTTCCTAGAAAATCTAAATTTAACATTATTAAAATTAAAAAAAAAATTAAAATAAGCCACTGACTCACTGACATCCACACAAATTTCAGAGGGCAACCTTGATCTCTTCACATTCTGAAGACCATGATATACCAACATTTATTTAATGCTTGTATCTCATAAAGTTTCTGTTGTTCATAATCAACTCAGCAGAGTTTCTCCCTGTATTATATTAATTGGTGGGCAGCCAGATGTTGTGTTCTGCTGAAAAACAGCACATGCTGGCAACATGGACATTTGTCTCAGAAATCAACATTCCAAAGAGAAGGAAAGGAGCTAATTAGACAGCAAGGTATTAATTACTAACATCCAACTGAGAAAGCAGAGGTTTCCTCACTGCCAATATATTGATGTTATGAGAGAGAACTGCAGTCTCTTTTTGGAGCTTTCATTAACTAAATAATGTTATCATTTAATTTTGCCTTTCTTTTTTTTTAAACAGTAATAAAGCCTAGATAAAATCAGAATGACTAAATACACTGATATTTGCTTGTTTTTCTCACAGCATTGTCATTTATATCAAGTAAGAGCACACACTGTGTTACTCAAGATTTCCTCCACAAAATTCTCCGAACTTTCTGAAATTAATTTTCTTAGCACGTGATGGATCGAATTTTCAGAGTTGGCTACTTGCCTTTTAAGCTTTAAATAAAAAGTGCATAATTTTCCCCAAGCCTTCAAATTCTCTTAGGGTAAGACACAGGAAGGCATTTCTGAAAACAGTGCCCAAATTTCAGGAGGAATTCTGAAACTCAGATTTTTCTTAAAATCCAATCCTCCTCCATTGGCCATGAAAGTAAGATTTATTCATTGAACCAGGACTTAAAAATGTGTAGTTTGTATCTCAACAGAGATGAAGATGTTATACCTCCAGGAGAGAGACAGCTGTAAATAATTTTTACTTCCTACACAGTGAGGTTTTGTGCCTCAGGATATCATTTTCCTTTGTGAAAAAGGGACAAATGGGAACTTCTGCCTTCTAGGGTGTGGTAGACTTTGTGTGCCCTCACATCCCACAGGACCTTTGGAGCAGGGAGCTGGGGAAGCTGATGGGACACTGCCATGAGGAGCTGTCTGCCCTTAGCACGAAGTCATCCCAGCTGAAGCTTTAGCATCCTCAGCGGGTTAACTGGGTTTACCAAGAACTCTATGTTTGAGGGTGGGAATAGATGGCAGATATTCTCTTGGTTAACTGGGTTTACCAAGAACTCTATGTTTGAGGGTGGGAATAGATGGCAGATATTCTCTTGTGGCATTGGAATTGCATTAAGAATCCTTTTGCTTTATGCAGTTTATTAAATCTTCAGCTGCTTGTGAAACTTCACAGAGCTTCATCCCTCTCAATCCAATGGTGAGTCCTGCATGGAGTCTGTCTCAATCATTGAAATTTGCCTGTTTTTCTGATATAATTAATTGTTTCCTATGTTTTTACACTGTCAGACAAACTCTCTTGTAGCAGAACTAGTGGCAAATGCTCTCTTTGGAATTTTCAAAGGCAAGAATGGAATTTGCAGTGCAGTTCAGTGGAAGAATGAAGCAGTTTGTGGGAGGGCCAAGTCAGTCCAAGCCAATTCTACCTTGACTGCCTTTCCTTGGCTCTGGAATGACAAGGAACGTGCTAGATGGAAGTTTTGCATCTATGCATATTTGGGATTTATAGGAAGCTCTTTCATGGATTGCAAAGCTCATTCCTTCATGTAATTGAGAGAAAAGTGTCCAATTTAGATTAGAAACCATTCTCTAACTGTTGAATAGTGTTGGAAAGATCAATCCTCATGTGAGCAGCTCTTCTGCTCCTTCATGACTCCCTTCCCTTTTGTCCTTCCCAACTACTTTGTAATCCTGTGCTGATTTTAGACTGAAACTACAGTTTCACTCGAAAGTTTCTCCAGCATCCCTCATCTAAGCCTATCTTTAGCAAAACTTGGAATACAAATCTGTTCCTTACATATGGAAACTCCATCTATTCCCTGGCACAGTCACACACCTGGGGCTCTATAAAGTATTAATAACTGTGAGGGCTTTCAGTGTGTCTGCCACTGCCACCTGAGCCTCACGGACCACTGCCAGAAAACCACTGCAGTGACATGTCTTCAATTCTATCCTTATATTCTCTCCTTGCTGTGCCTGAAGGAGCCACCGGAAAGCTGGAGAGAGACCATGGACAAGGGATGGAGGGACAGGACACAGGGAATGACTTCCCAGTGCCAGAGGGCAGGGCTAGATGGGATATGGGGAAGGAATTGTTCCCTGTGAGGGTGGGGAGGCCCTGGCACAGGGTGCCCAGAGAAGCTGTGGCTGCCCCTGGTCCCCTGGAAGTGTCCAAGGCCAGGCTGGACGGGGCTTGGAGCACCCTGGGATAGTGGGAGGTGTCCCTGCCATGGCTGGGGTGACATTTAAGGTCCCTTCCGACCCAAACCATTCTGGGAAGTGGAATTCCTAGCATAACTCTGACATGTAGGGTAATTCCTGTATCCTCCCATCACACACGTAAGCAATTCTCACTGCAAAAAATCAATAAATTCTCTTGAAAAAAGTTGACAGCATTTGATCCTCTGACAGTCAATGGTACAACACTAACAATAGATAATAGCCAATGGATATTAAATAGGGTTGCAATAATAAAATTTAACTGTAAGTACACCAAAACTAATTCTGAGAACTTGATTCTTTTGATTTTTTCTCTTGCCTTTTCTTATTACCTGCATCTTTCTCCAATTTCCCAAATTTCTATTCAAATTGCCTCATATTTTCATCACACTCTCTTATTCTGCTTTAAATTCTGTCTTCATTTACACTTTTGAATTTATCTTTCTTTTTTGAAGATGATTTTGTTTGATTAGTTTAATTTGAGAAATTAAGGCCCCACTATACCCCTGTTGCTTTCCATAATATACCTGAAGTTTACTGCTACAAGACACATTTCCTATAAAAGAATCTTTCTGAGAAGATCCTGATGCTTCTTTCTCACATAGTAGTTTAATATGAAATATTTTTTCTGAGATTAATTTTATGCATCATTTAGATGAGCTAAATCCCAAGCAAGACAGCCTTTAGCTTAATTATTCTAAATCATTCCATAACTTTTATGTAACATAATAAATGTGGACTTTATTTGCTTCTGGGGAAATAGTTAAATTTTGCATGCATTCATAACTAAGCAAAGTACAAAGTAATTAAAGCTTTTCAATGCTCTTTGATAAGCAGTACCATGACATAGCAATTAAGCCCTCAAAATATCACAAAGAAGATGCATGAAATTATAGTCTTTTAAAATCAGTATTAAAATAGGGAACCTGGGTAACTTTTTTGTAGTATACACATATGTGTATCTCAGGTGATGCTTGGAAATAAATGGATCCAAGTTCTAACAAAGGGATCTGCTGGAGTCTGGCTCTAAAGGAAGTCTTTCACAAGTTCAAACACAATTTTCATCTCTGGCAATGGGTGGGAATGTCTCATCTTGAAGGATTCCCACAACTGCTGCCCATTTGAAATACCCTTTATTGCCTTTGCACACACAAGGGCTGCAGGTGCTGCTCGGAGAAAGGATAAGGAATGTCTGGAGCAGCCTGGAAGCTCAGGCTGGATGGATGGGTGGCACCTCCAGGAATGCTGTGGGCACAGTCACTGCTGTATCTCACTACAACTGAAGAACAGGCTGTAAGGAGCAAACCTCTCCTCTAGAGTTCTTCAGTTTCTCTTTGCTACACTCTAGAGCTGGCAAACATTTTTTTCCCATCATCTGAATTTATTCCTTAAAACAAAATTCTTTTGTGTTGTTATGAATCATGTACAAACTGTTCTGAAATTACATCTAAAATGCTAAACTTTTAATTTGCAAAGGCAATGACAAAAGGCCTCTTGATAAAAAGCAGAATTCACAGAATGCTGGTTTATCCTTTCTTCTAGTGGCTGAGTACAGTAACCAAGTTTGTCACTAATTTCATCAAATCTGGGAGTATTCCCAGGCATTAGGAAAAAGGCAATTTGTCACTGAGTCAGACTTAACATGTTTGTCTTTTTTATCAGTAACCCTTTTTTATCAGACCCTTGCTGCTGCCCCAAATGCACCTGACAAATATTGTGGTGTGACCCTCACAGTGACAATGCAGGAATGGAATTAGTCCCTATCTGTGACATCCTGGCCCATGGCAGGGGTTGGAACGAGAGGATCTTGAAAGGTCCCTTCCAACCCAAACCATTCCATGGGCAGGGACACCTTCCACTATCCCAAACCCCGTCCAGCCTGGCCTTGGACACTTCCAGGGATCCAGGGGCAGCCACAGCTTCTCTGGGCACCCTGTGCCAGGGCCTCCCCACCCTCACAGGGAGGAATTGCTTCTGTGTATCTGACCTAAATTTCCCATCTGGCAGTGGGAAGCCGTTCCCTGTGTCCTGTCACTGCAGTTCCTGCTGAATTGTCCCTCTCCCATATCCCTGCAGCCCCTTCAGACCCTGGAAGGGGCTGTGAGGTCTCCACACAACCTTCTCCTCTCCAGGCTGAACAATCCCAGCTCTCCCAGCCTGGCTCCATAGATTCAACATAGAATCCCAGAATGGTTTGGGTTGGAAGAAACCTTAAAGATCATCTCGTTCCAAGCCCCTGCCATGGAAGGGACACCTTCCACTAGAGGAGGAGCTCCAGTTCCTTATCAACCTCATGGCCTCACCTGGACTTGCTCCAACCGTTCCATTTCCTTCTCATGTTGGGGGCACCGGAGCTGTCTGAGGTGCTCCAGGTGGGGTCTCATGGGAGCAATAATCAGTCAGAAATGTATGATTTCTTCACTCCAGTTTTATTGCAATAGACACTCTGCCACCACGTAGGGCTGCCAGTGTGGTGGTTCAGGGAAGTGTGCTCTGTTTGCCTCCCCTCACCCCCACCGCACCTCAAACCCTCCCTGCTCCCTTTCAAGATCATGCAGACAGTTTTTCCTCCCTTCACCCCTTTTCTGAAAGGTTGGGGGTTTTTTGGTTTGTTTTTGTGGGGTTTTTTTTTTCCCTTCATGCACTTCCCACTCCTTTCAACACTGAAACATTAAAATAAAAGAACACACACCAAGCCCACCCGTCTGGGCTGAGGTTCCACACGCCCAGGAGCAGTCAGTGTGCAGAGCACAAGAAGAACAAGCAGATTAAATGCAACTCTTGCCCAGGTTTAAGGCTAACAGAGCTTTAGCATTTGCAGAATGCTTCCGAGTCACTACCACTGAAGGATTAGTGGAATGAAAAATATTCCCCTGCGACTCTCCGTGCTGCCCTGCTCAATAAGAGATACGGACTAAGGACGGTTCTCCATTCTCATTTCATATTAAAAACAAAAGGAGAGACATTACCACAAGTACTATTAAATAAAACTGTTATCCAGGCAGCAATATAAGCATGAATTCAGAAGAGGTTTGGTGCCAAAAATCTCCCAACTTCAGTGTCAGAAATGCCTATAAATACTTATTATTCGGGAATTTGGATTGTCTGAAAGTGATGTATTACAGATATTCTTCTTTTTTATCATCAATGGGAACATTTCTGAAACAAAATGCCACTCAATGCACACCCTTCAGTTTCGTAGGACTGCAAAAAATTTATGTATTATTGGTTTAAAAAAATAATGCTACAACTGTGTTAAGTACACAGTGCTATGCAAGTCTGATAGATCTTTTGGCCAATGGAAATACAAAACCCTGGAAAGGTCACTCATTTCAACTCTTCCCCACACAATTAACAATAAGGGAAAGAGAAGAGCAGTAAACAAGGAAGATAAGTAAAATTTGCAGCAACCCATTTATGGAATATTGAAAAGGTCACAGCATATAGTGTATTCGCCTAATTCTTTGAATATATGAGGCTTTAAAATTCCACATCTCACTGAAGGTAGTAATGAGAACAGAACAGAAATGTGAAGCTATTATTTTGGCAGTTATTGTAATGACAATGTGAAGTGTTATAATCTTAATGTACTCCAAGGGGATTTGTCACCTTATATACTGATATATGTATATAAAAACAATAATAATCATCATACACATGCATGCAGGCAATTAGATCCTATAGATTTCATACACAAAAATTAGGGATACAGAAATGCTTTGCTTGCAATTCTAACTTGTAAGATAAAACGCAATATAACAAGTAGTCTTAAAAAGACACAGAATTGTTTCTTTCCTTCTGTTCTGTGCCACCAACAGCAAGAATTTAGGCATTGTGAGTTGGGACAAAATGAGTTTTCCTGTGCCTTCAGGTTAATAAATTATTTAGATGATGCTCAATTCTGCAGGAAATTTGAAAATTAGACAAATTTTATAAAATTCATAGAATATTAATTAATTTACCACTGACAGTTACACAGACAAGCAATAAATTGATTTCTTGACTCACCCTGGGGCCAGGAGAAGATTTTAATTCTATTTTAATGCACACAGTTAACACTGCAGTAACTATCAATAGCAGAGTTAATTGAAAGAAAAGACTGTCACTTGAATTTAGTAGCTGGCTTCTAATTTTATAATAAGGCAGATGTTGTGGAAATATTTTTATTTGGATTGGCTAAATAGAACACTTACTAAAAAAGTCTTACAACTGCTTCTGTCTTTATTAAATTGATAGGGAAAATGATGTAACCAACAGGAGAGGGTTGAGATCATTTAAGTGCAGTGACCTCTTTAGTTCTGTTCATGACCACACTGCTTTTATTTTCTGACAGGGTAACCCTCAAGCTAAAATCCTGTGAAACTTGGCTTCGAGTGCAAATTAAAAGCATAATTGAAAAGCCTTGCACAGGTCACCTTCCTGTTTTTGATTTGAGCCAACTCAAATTAATAATTCCCACTTTTATGCTGTTTTCTCTAAGAATAAATGATAAAAAAATATCATCCGTAATTACCTTAAGTAAAGGCAAACAAGCCTATTTATAATTTTCCTTCCTATTCCCTGCTTGCTTATTGTAGGCATGCACCAGTGAATTCATTTTAAAGGAAGTTTAGGTGACAAATGGACAAATTTCCCCACGTTTACAGAATACATGATTAGGTCACAGTATTCTTTAATTTATTGTCTCTTAATCTGCCTTCTTTCTGCAGCAAATTTGTGGTCCTTAAGTCAGTGTTATTTAAAGAGTCCTTTTTATTATTTCATTTCTGAAGTTAGAAATGTGAGCTAATTTGATTAAGCATTTGTTCATATTATATTTCTGTCTCTAAATCAATTACAATCTTGTTTCTGCTGAGGATATCTAATTTTCCCCTCTGCTTGCTGCAACTTAAAATTCATATTCCACTTCCATTCTGAATTTTTGTCTAAAATTGCTGTTCTTGCAAATATTCTTGGCTTGTGTCCCCACTTGTTCTGAAGTCTGCATAAATCCAACACAAATCAATTTTTAAAATGGCCAAATAAATTCTTTGGACAACTCTGAATAGATATGATTTAAAAAAAAATTTTTTTTAAACTGCAATATTTGGCATAATTCTAAGATTATTCATCTGCTAAGCATTTTGATTCACCATATAAAAATTTCCAGGGATTATAATTTGTTGAGGTGAGGAGCCCTAGCCTTTCAAACAAGGATAAAGGCTGGTGAAGGTTCCTGTCTCTGTAGCAAAGTTTCTGTGACAAATTTCTTCCTTAGCCATAAAGCAGTGCTTTAATGGACACGTGCAAGGAAGCTTTTCCAATTTCTCCCTGCATTATATATGTCTTCAGTGTCATTAGTTCTTCTCTTAGATGAATATTAAAATTTAAACCAAAAGACTTCCTCCTTCCTTTAACCTTGACGCTCTGCGTGGTCGTTGTGCCGACGGAGGAGCCTTTGGGAAAGCGGTGGAGAGGAGTTTTGGGGCTAAATGTGGGAGAGACAACGGCTGCCATCCTGGTGCGTTCCTGATCTCCCCAGCAAGTCCACCCAAAGGAAAGAGAGGAGCATCACAGCAATGCCAGGGTGCACAGTATGGCCCAGAAAAGCTCCTTTTACACCCAAACTGCTCCAAGTTTCTCTTTCCATCTAAGTCTACACAATAAGAATAAAGAGGGGTATGAATGGTCCCAAATAAAATTTAATTAATAATACTGCCTTTTTTTTTTTTTTTTTTTTAAATAAAGGCTCCTGAACAGCAAAGACACAGTGAGGGGTTTCAGACATAAATACTCCTTGGCATATTAAGTACTGGGGAAAGCAATTCATGTCAAAGTAGCCACATAATTAATGTAGAAGGGTACAGTAGGAAGGCCTCTATTTTTGACTGCTTTCTAGAAGTGAAAACACAGCCCACATTTGCTTTAAAGTGTTAACACTATGTAAATCAACTATATTAATCCTAATTTCCATGCAGTCTTGTCACTTCTAAAGGGGTTTATTTCCCCTCTGTTTATTACTATCAGGGAGGGAACAATAGAAAATGAAAGGTGTATCCTGTCAAAAAACAGCAGCTACATTCCATGTTGTTTTGATTTGCCAGTGTTTCAACATGTCTACTTCTACAGGATGTCTTGGAGTATTCCTGTTGCACAGGTAGAATCTGAGCCCAAATTAAACACTTTTCATAAGTGAAAGTGTTTTACCTCTATTTGTCTCCACCTTTATTCAAAAGCCTCACAAAAATGTTTCCTTTTATCATTGATTTATAAATATTGTCCATCTCCAAAAAACTTACAGGAAAGAAGTAGAAAACATTTTGCTGCACAGAATGGTGTGATTTTTTAAAAGGGTTTTTGCTGTGAACTTTGTAAAGCTTCTCTAAAGAATCTACTTGTGACCTGAGGATGATGTCAGCAGGCAATGACCTCATGCCCAAGTGGCATCATTCAAGACAAGGCAGTGATGGTGTCTGTTACTGTCATCATTTCTAAGAATTAAACCATTACAAATTCATCTCCACCCTCATCGTTATAATGGAGTTGAACTTGAAATGTAGAAAGAAAATTTGGGGATTTCTTTTTGTTTAAAAGAAAAGTTAAAAGACTAAATGTTTCAAACACCTACAGTATTTCTTCTTTTTGAACTCCCTCCCTGCCCCAGTGCAATTTGAGATTCATGTGTACTTTGTGGGTTCCAGCAAGTGTCAAATATTATGAAGAGAAGGTAAAAACCCCAAACCCAACAACCAAACCTACAGCAAGAGTGTTTTCATCACGGTGAGTTTTCTTCCTGGTGACTGAGGATATCTCCCACCCAAAGCAGGGACAGGAAGGACTGAGCTGTCCTCCTGCCCCCAGACCAGTTTCCGTCATTTTGGCCAAGACCCTAAGGGTGTATTGGCACCAAAATGAGACACTGCCTCAGTTATCTGTTTGAGAACTCTTGCCAAACACTCTTCCCTTTTCCCAGAGGAAATAAAAGCCCCAATGATATATTTAGAAATGCTTGACTAAGCTTTGCTTATTAAATATTTATTTTGATAGAGACCACAATAATGCAAGTTAAGTTTGATTCTAGTCACAAGTCCTGAACTTAGATATGGTTTGGAACATTTTTTAAAATTTATTTAATGCACTAAGCAAATGATCTTCTCTTGCAACTGCATTTCTCCACTTTTCTTGAAAAATCTGTGTCTAAAATATGCAGACACAGCAAGAGAAAGATCATCTTCAGATTGTGGAGACAGAAAACAAATATTATATTTTGTGCAATATCAACAGAAATGGTTACACTTCTGAAGAGCAATGTTAGCACTGCACATGAACTGAAAAAAGTCAGAATTTACCAGTAGTATTGTTAATGTCTGGATCTGATTTACAGATAGAACTCTCCCTTTTTTTCACCACAAGTTATTTAGGTTATATGTAACAATTCAAAATTAACTAAAAGGAATGACTGGCATTCGAACCCTGAACTGGAATAATTTACAGATGTAGTAGTGGAATATTAATGAGAAATGCAAGCTGTGATCAAAAGAAAAGGAATATTACTCTCTAATTATGGCCTACCTCATGTGAGGATCCATGAGGCACTGCACCTACACTGCACCTACTGGTCCGTTGACTCCACATTTTAAGATTGTCAGTGTCAAAAAAACCCCAAAACACCCAAAAAAACAGTAGCAAGACACATTATCGTGGTTGCCTGGAGTTCTATCATAACAAAACATACTAGGAATGACATAATTAAGAAAAAAATCAGGTATTTGCTACTTGTTTCAAAAATGTTCCTTAGAAGTCCATCCAAACAACCTTTTAGAGTCATAGGGAACAGAAAAACAGTCCTGGATACAAGCACATGGGGAGATTGCAAAAAGGTGGACAATGATAATAAAACTATACTATAACTAAGCCTTAATTGTTCATTAGCCTGAATAAGCTGATGCACTGAAAAATAAGTGCAATGCTTGTTTTTCACTACCTGTCGCTTTTTATGACCTGCACCATGATGGAAATAAATGTGAGATTTCTAGAGGGCATTTGAAAAAAATCTCTTTTGCCTTACTCTCTTAAAACTCCCCAGTAAAATTACACTAATTAGATTTAATGGCATCCACCATGCTGAGATAGATGCCACCCATAATTTAAATGAGGAGATTTGCCATCAACTTTGTTGCCTGTCTGCTGAGAGAGGGAGGGATCAAACCAGCCCTCAGCAGCCTTTAAACCCTTTTGAAATTGAAACCCACTGGGTCACTGATGTTGCTCACTTAGAGCCAGAGGAAAATTTATGCTGGAAGAAGTCTCCAGAAATCATCCAGTCCAAGCTCCCACCCAAAGCAGAGGCAGCTTCAAAGCAGGATCATGTTATCCAGGGGCTTGTCCAGACAACTTTTGGGAAGCTCTGTGGATGGAGATTTGCCCAAGCTGTCTGAGCCCTGCTCCAAGGATAAGCAGCTCTCATGGTGACAAGGGTTTTTTTCTGTGTCCAACTGGAATTTTCTTTGTTGTGGCTGCCCCTGGATCCCTGGAAGTGTCCAAGGCCAGGTTGGAGCAACCTGGGACAGTGGGAGGTGTCCCTGCCCATGGCAGGGGGTGGAATGGGATGAGCATTAAGGTCCCTTCCAGCCCAAACCATCCATGATTCTATCCCACATGCAAGTGTGTCTTTGTTAAACTTCATGAGTCCTTGAATGAAGGGACTGGGGAGAAGGGGAGAAGCAATACCTGTTCCAATAATCCTGTCCTAAAGTGAATCAACCAGTGACCCCGGTTTGGGAAACTTGGCTAAAATTATTTATTTTTCTCCTGCCACTAATACTTTTTCATTCACCTAATTAGATGTCTTTACAGACTCAGAATAAGTTTGTGCAAAATCCTCTAAATCTTTGGCCATGGCACTGGGAGAGATTGCACATCTATTCAGCAAGCTGAGCAATAAGCAGTTTAAAATACTTCTCAGATATTCTGTTACTGGATTTGTTTGTTTGCTTTTAAATAACTTTCCTCTGATTTATCATCTTTTCAAAGCCCAGATTGTTGCTCCCTTGGCTATTAACAGTCCTAACTTTTGTTTATCCAAAGCATCAGGCATTGCTTTTAGCAGTACATAATAATTTCTGTCTCATTCTTCCTCTCTGCTAAAAATCTGACTTTTTCCACTGGGATTTGGCCAAACCATATCTACAGCAGTAGAGTATTCCAGTTCTTAAGCAATGGTTGACTCTCAAGGAAGAGAAGACATAACTTTTCCTTATTGAAAAGGAAGAGAAGGTGTTGACTTCATGAATTACTATTTTTGTGTTTTGCCAAAAATAATGGTATCAGTGATGAAATTCAGTTATACATTGCTATTCTTTTCCTGAACTGCAAGAACACAGTAGGAATTCTATGCTATAAATACTTATTGGGATTAGAAAGTGGATGTAAACACAGACTTCCCACATGACACCAGGCACATCACACATTTCCTGAAGTATTGAGATCTCTGAGAACATGAACGACAGCCAGAAGTTCTGGTCATATACATTAACGGCCCTTCATTCCTTTTTTTTAACTTGACAGCAAACAAGCACTCCCTGTCCTAATTGTCATTTAATCCTCATCCATTATACTTATTGCAAATTAGAAAGGACACAGACTGCTGATGTGTTCTTTTCTTTTTTTAATTTTCACCAGAACTACTTATACCACCAACATTCTCAATTTCTTTGGCGTACAAGTTTCCTGGAATTTGCTACTCCACTTTTGTCTCTCGAGTTTCATATGCTTACACGATGCTATCACAATTTTCTATGGAAAAAAAATCAATGGCCTTGTAAGGAGTTTACATAAAACATCTAAACTTCTTTAGTGAAAGATTAGAAAGAGAAATACTTTTTCAAGGATAGTAACAAACAGCCTGACAAGAGTTAGTCCAGGTCCAGGGACTCCTGGGGGTTGCAGTGAGCAGTAAGCAGGAGCTAAATAGAGGGATTTAAGTGCTTGTGTTCACAGACCTTGCATAAGGTTAGGATGAGCCTATTCTGCTTTATTTGGGACTTCATGCAATAGCATGGATTTGGATATGTTTTCCCTTCCCATTGTCACATCAGAGCTTATCAAAAACCAGGTTTAGTGGTTAATGTCTCTTTTGCTCAAACTTTACTGGGTAACACTGCATAATAACAGTAAAATAGATTATGAGTTGCCCATAGACTGTCCCCCAGGGAAGCCAGTTCATTGGACAGCTTTTCCTTGTGGAGTTATGCAACACTCCCAGAATGCAGCCAAAGAAATGGCCAAAGTGTAGTTCATTCCCTCTTGTGGGAAATCCTTATCTCGCTCTCGGAACAGCACATTAAGAAGTCGCTTTTACTTTGGACCTTCAGGAGATACAAGAGCAGTGACCAGCAGAGAGAGGCCAGAGGTCCCTGTGGATAATCCCCAATTCCAGGCTATTGCTCCCTGCCAAATGCCGGGATTACGAGCACGATCCATGGCATCTCAGACACCAGCACAGCTCCCGTGCGGGGCTGTGAGACAGCCCTGTGCCTGCACCACCGCGGCGGGCGGCAGGCACCACACGGAGGGGCCCGGGGCAGGCCCCACACAGGCCACTCACCGAGCACCTTCCAACTCGCTGCCTCTGCCCTCCAGCTCAGATCCAACCCCTTCGGGCTGGCCTGTCAGGATCTGCAGCAGCAGCACACAGCAGAAAGCAAAACACACTTAGGTGACACTGCCGTAACTGCAGGCAGACCTGATTAATGAGGCAGGGCTGAAATTAACTTTTTCCTTCATGTCAAGAAGATTTCCCGAGCAGCGCAGAATTCCCCTTCTGATGCTGTGCATTCCCATTTAACCACTGCCAAGCAGGCTGAAAGCTAACACACTGCTCAGGCTGCACCAGCCATCCATCCATGTCTTATTATCCCTGTAAATATAATGAGATATGATTTGATATTAACGGCTGCAGATTTATCTCTTTAGATTGGAAATGCAACTCCTGCTGCAGTTCCAGCTAACTGGAAACATACCCAGGGACTTCAGCTGATGGAAATAAGAGGAGCATGGATATCAGAAGGATAACTTCATAACTTAGAAGCATGACATTTGAAAACGCTTAGTGTTTGGATTCATACTGGAAACACTGCTCCTTCCTGCTAGCAGTGTTCCACACACACACAGCCAGAAAGAATTAAACCATCCATCACTATAAATAAGTGGTTAAAAAAAAATAGCAGGCAGGGAAACTCTTTCCAAGCACATTTAAATTACTATCAATATTTAAAAATTCCCAAGTCAGTCAGTAACATCCTGTGCTTTTCCCTACTCAAAGGCAGTCCTGATCCTGCTGCATCGCATTGCTGGACTAATGGAGCAATCCCAGCATAATTTGTTTTTAAATGTTGATCTTCTAGTTACGTATACTTATTAAATTCAAACCATAGGAAAAATATGGCTGTTGAGAGAAGGCAGAGGGAATCATTGCTCTGTATTGGAGCCCTTCATGGAGCTCCCAGCTCACCCAGACTGAAGACTCTCTGTAGCTCTCTCTGTACCAAGGCAGACTCTTTAATCAGTCCACACACAGGAAAAGCTTGTAAGTTATCCAATGAAACTTATGTTAAAAAGATTAAACAGTTATTTGACCACAAAGGCAGAAAATAAAAATTAATTTAAAGGGGAAAAGAATACTAAAAAAGAAGAAAATTCGCTGATCCTACCAGCTACAAAGTTTTCATACCTAATCCTTACTCACAAGTACAGATTTGTTTCACATTATTTTCTTCATTTCTGTGTGTTACTCATTTACATAAATTTATGCACAACCAGAATTGTGAATGCCGGTACCCACAACCTGTCATAACTTAATTAAATAAACTTTTTCCTGAATTGGATCCAAAATACTGGTTGTCTTCCGTATTTTCAAACTGTTCAAGGAAAGCAAATGTGTCTGGGTGCACCCACTTTCATCTCTCTTTAGAATTTTCCTCTAGACTTAACCTTCCAGGACTAGGGATATTCAATAAATATCCTCACACCTCATTCCTGATTTCCTCTCAAAGATATTAATTCCAATTCCAAATGATGCTCTCAGTTAAGAACTCAGGTTGACAGCATTACCCAAGCCAAGACAAATTAAAAAACACAAATCTGTTAACCCAGTAATAACTGAATTATGTTAAAACTTGGTAAACCAGAGCACCATTATTCTTGAAGGGCTGTGTTACCAAGGTGCATTTCCCAAACAATATCAAGGTTTGTATATTTAAAAAATAAATACATTTGCCACAAGAACAGACCTCTGCTGGAGTTCAGGTGTCCAGGGGGGAGTTCTGAAAGTCCTTTTGAATTTCAACAGTGCAGGAAATAATAAGAGTAGAACAAGACACCCCTTTATTTTTTCTAGCTGGAAATTCTTATTTCCTCTCTGCAGCTTCAATAAGCCATTAGGAAAGGGAAAAAATCATTTCCTAAAAATTCTATTAAATATTTCTGGTTGTTATATTCTGAAATACATCATTATAATCACAGATTTTTTTCTTGAGCCATATGGGAAAGTGAATTAAAGACCTACTCCAAGAATAATATTTTATTCATTAAGGTAATAACTTGCATTTTTTCATCTAATTATTTAAAAGGCTGCGTGCAAAACTTCCTCCAACGTATCAAAATTATTTTTTATAAGCTTAATATAGACTTATGTTAAAGTTTGCATTAACAGAGCCAACAAATAATGTGTTTTCCCTTGGAAAATGTTGTTACAATAAGTGTGCTTTATCAATAATATATCACAAGAACTCCACTGTGTCTTGATTTAAATTCTAAAACTCATTCATTATTGACCAGAACTGGGAGAAAAAAAGAGAAATATTATATTTGAAGCTGCATGTGGCTACATTTCAAATAAATTTTAGACCTCTACGTATTCAAATGAAATTGTTCACAACAACACATTGTCCTACTCTGAAGAGATGGTCAGAATATTTGACTTTAAGAATTGAATGTCTCAAATATCAGGAAGCATAAATCAAAAAAAAAACCCCATAACCTGAACAATCTCTGATTTTTGTAGTGCTATGAACAATCTGCAATTATAACCAAATAAATAATTTATATATTAGAAATCCCATTTAATTTTCATTTCTTCTTTCTTGTGACAAGAGGGGTGAAAAAACCCAATTTTTCTGTAGCATAAAACACATTAAAAGTACTTGCTGATTTTGCAAGTGAATTGCCTGATGTGGTTATGGCTTTTTTTTTTTTTCCAGAATGTAACACTCAAGTCTTCAGAATTTTATTCACCTGTCAGGAAGCACTTGGATGTTGCACTGGAGTCAATTATGACTCAAATTTGAATGACCCCTCATTCTTCTCACTAAAACAGATCTCATCAGTGTGCTTGGGAATAGTTTCTCTCAGTATTCTGAAGTTACTTAACTCAAAGTTAAATGCATACAATCAGTGAGTTTCCAGAAACTCATATTTTGCTATTTTGCCTCTTTGACTCCATGGTTTATCTCCCATTATTTATATTGTTTCCTTGTTTATAGAGGACCACTACACCCATCCCATTTTGCTGCTGATATTCAGCAAATATTACCTTTGAGCAAAACAGTTTTGTTTTGTTTTTTTCCTAAATAATCTTTTTTTTTTTTTTTTTTTTTCAGTACAAAGACATTTATTCAGATATTGCAAAAGCAGGAAGGGGAAGGATTAGATTCTGCCCCACACATGGAGCACCCGTGAATGTCTCAGCCCTTAAACAGACTGAAAATGCAGTGATTTTACAGCACTCTCTCTGTATGTCACACCCAGATCATTTATTTCATGGCACTGTTTGAAGGACATGTGTTGGCTTGACTGTTTCAAAAGTCAACACATTGGATCAAGTCCATCTTGTGCTGTTCTAGCCCAAAAGAAATGAAAACAGGTGTTTCACAGAGAAGTGCTGCATTTCCTTTATAAACTGATATGGCCTCATTTGTCCTCTATGAATATTCAGCAATACCAACTGGCTAATATTTGACTTCAGAGGTGAAGATCAATGTTAATTATAGAGCATATTTTGGAAGAGTTTTTAAACTTTACAGTTCTGGATAAATCTTAACCCCTCTCCCACTCAGGATTCCTCCCAAGAAGCATCTACATTTTATTTATTAATACTTCATGAATACAAATATCAGGACTGGATCTAAGGATAAAGTAAATTCTGTTTATCTCAAGCGAAAATGCAGTATTAGAACATCAGTGATTAAAAGCAATTAAGTTAGAATCAATAGAAAGAACAAATAAAACATGAAGTTAAAGCTAAATAAATCCGCATCAAATTTCCTTCTATTGCTGCTAATGCTGTTTTCTCCAAGTTCAGTAATTTTATAGTAAAAGGAAGAGCTAGGTAATGTGTAATTATATTTTGTGCACTGTAAGTGCTGCACAAAACTGTGATACGTTGTTATATTACTCTTTAGGAGGTATATAACACAATTCACTGAAGCAATTGAAATTAAAAATGTATATGCAAGGCTTAAGTACTCAAAGGAGAGCCCTAACTAAAACAAATCATGGTGCTGAAAATTTAAAGAGTTGCAATCCTGCTGCCTTTATGCTCCTTGGATAAGCCAGGTTTGTGAAGCTGAGGCCCTGCAATCGCTGTTCCATGGGGCTCCCACACCTCAGCCAGTGTTCTGAGGGTGGGAGGCCCTGCAATCGCTGTTCCATGGGGCTCCCACACCTCAGCCAGTGTTCTGAGGGTGGGAAGTCATGAGCAGCCTGATGTTAATTAGTCCTATTTAACATAAAGAAGTGCTGCTCTAAGTCCTCCTGCTGAATTAGCTGTGCCTTTTATTTCTGGAGGTGCCTGTCCAGGTGTTCTGATCTTTTAACTCATCTCTTGCCTCCCATTCCTGCAGAGCCTCTTCAGGGAGCTGATATTCTGCTGGTAGGATCAATACAGCCACACTCCTGCCTGCTCTGAAATTCCTGGGTTTCCTCACTTGTGCTGTTCCTGTGCTCCTATTGCACCCAAATGGAGTCTGGTCTCCCTCCTAACTGGAGAAACAATAAATCTCCACTGTCCAAGAGATTTTAATCTTCCCATAGACAACGCTCACAGGCAAGTAAAACAGAAAAACTAAATCCCATCAACTACCAAAACCCAAGAGTTGGAATTTAACTGTTAGGTTATCCACACCCATGGCTCAGCTAGCCTCCCTCACTGGTTTAAAGTCAGAGACTTTAGATTTAGACTCTTTAAGGAAGAGAAATGGGCCCCTTCCACACGATCCCCATGATCCACATCATCCTGCAGCAAGAGCCTTAGGGTCACACAGGTCGTGCTACTAAAGTTCCTACAGCTCAACTCTAAAGGCAGCCTAGAGGACTTTTCCAATGACACCTATTTCTCAGGTGACATCTAATTTATAAATGTCTCCAGTTACATGGGATCACTCCTGTTCCATAAAATCAAAACCTTCTGGTGATCCAGATCAATAATTTCCACCTTCCAGAGAAAGGCATTAGACTGATAACAGTTTGAAGAGTGAAGCCATTTATATATTGAAAGGGGCTACAGGGAAGATGGAGAGGGACAATTCATCAGGATCTGGAGTGACAGGACAAGGGGGGATGGATTCAAACTGACAGAAGGGAAATTCAGGTCAGATATATGGCAGGAATTGTTCCCTGTGAGGGTGGGGAGGCCCTGGCACAGGGTGCCCAGAGAAGCTGTGGCTGCCCCTGGATCCCTGGCAGTGTCCAAGGCCAGGTTGGGCAGGGCTTGGAGCACCCTGAGGATAGTGGGAGGTGTCCCTGCCCATGGCAGGGGGTGAACCAAAATGATCTTTAAGGTTCTTTCCCACTCAGGTCATTCTGTGATTCTATAACAGCTGTACAAAAGAACAGATCTGTAGCAATGCACATTCCTTGTCTTTGGATTACAGCTATAAATGTATTGCAGCATTTGAGCTCTTTTTTCCCTGCCAGATGATGCCCTTATTAACACTGTAAGTGCATAAAACAACAACAGTAAAATCACAAAGATATTTCTTTACTAGAAAATAACCCAACCAAACAAACCAAAGAGCATCCTCCAGATGCTGAGACTGTTTGAACACCCAGGAGCAGAGCACAGCATCATTATTATTTTCAATGCCTGGTACTTTTTTTGTGCACAGAACATGGTTACAAAGATTCAGGATGCAGCAGCTGAAAGAACCCGTTGTCAAGGAGCATTCCAGGCTCCTTAAATGTGATCTACTCCCAATATTCTTCTGAAGCTGTATCATAAGCAGCTCAGTAAGACACTGTGAAAGAAGTTATTGCACAGGAAAATTTGGCTTTTTACAGCACTGTCATCAAAATTTACTGGTATATTAAAGGTCCTAATTTGAAAATAAGTTTTCTGCCTTTTTTATGGTATGTGATATTTTATAGAGATTACATTCACAGAGGAATCTGGAAACACAGTAATTAACAACTTAAAGATCTTCTAAATGCCAAAGCTATTCCATGGGCTGACCGAGAACATTAAAAAGTCATGAATGATGTCAGAGAACATATTCCCCAAGATTAAATTACTCCTGAAGGATAGATTAAAGCAGTTTACGGGCCTACATCTAGGACCAAAAATAGTCATGAAAGAAAAAAAACCCAACACAAGTAGCAAGGATTAAAAAAACCAAAGTAATGTGACATAGCCAGAAAATAACTTCTAATATATTCCACCTTTGGTGCTGGATATGTAAATTTATAATAAGTGGCAGTACAAGAGTTATTTTATTCAATGTGCAAAAAAAGAAGCCAAAGTTGTACATCTTTTGCTGTCTCCTCAGACCATACATGTTAGACACTTACGTGAAAGAAAAGGAAGGAAGGGAAAAGAAGAAGGGGGAAAAGAAGAACAAAACCAGAAGCTCCCCTTTCCCGTTTTCCCTCGGAGCCATTCAGAGCCCTCCTGGAACAACCACCAGGTTCCGTGGCCAAACCCAGCAGCAGCCGGATACAACAGGTTAGTTCCAAGACCATTGGCACCTGAGGGTCTGGCCGTTAGAGGTGCAATAACTCATCCGGAAAACACACAAAGCCTTCAGTAAAAGACAGAAGCACAGATGCAGGACTCTATGAGGGACCAAAACTCTCTCATATTTGTTTTCTACACAAATCTAATTATTGTCTTCTTCCAGGTGTTCCTTTTGCTGACTTGACTTTAACAAATCACTTCACTCTGTTAGTGGATGCTCACATGAATAAAAATCTCTGCTTTACTCCAGCAGAATCTTATTTGAGCAAGGATAAATATTTAGTGATACAGAATGCAGTGCAGTACTTGCCAATGAACATGGATTTATTTCAGACTTGATGGCCACTTTCTCTGGTCTCCTTGTTAGTTGAGAAACCAAGAAAACCATGTAGAAAATGAAATACTTTCTTTGTTAGGCTGGCTGATCTTTCTTGGATAAATAAGAGTGAAATAGGAGTTAATAGTATAATGCACAGTGAAAGTCTATTAAAAAAAAAAAAGAAAAAATATAGAAAACACTACATTTTACCTAAGACTTGCCAGGAATAAGTCACACTGATTGGAGAGGGGAGCAAGGGGAGTTTGCCAATGAAGTGATTCAGCACAAAGAAAGAAGGAGAGCAATTCACACTTCCCTTCCTCATTTGCTCAGGTGAATTTATCTTGGTCTGCATCCCCTTTGTGTAGAGTACTGAAGGCACCCCTGGGAAATACCCAGCGAATCTCTCCTGTGCAATAAAGTACCTTTACAGACACGGTCATGGCCCTGGGCGGGACAGCTTATCTTGAAGGAACCTCCCTGCCTGTCCCTGAGGCTCCAAGAACACCTGTGGGTGCTTGAATTATTCCTCCCCTGACAGCAAATAGAGCCTCTGTTTCCTCAAACAGCAAATACTGAAATTTTGGGAAGAGATGGCTGCTTATCTCTCCGAAGGAATCTCGCACATCCGTTATGTTTCCTCACCTGTCACCTACTTTGGAATGAAGTTTTTAAAAAATCTTCCCTCCCCTCCCCTCCCATCTAGTATAACCCCCCACGTTCGAACGGGAATTTTAAGATTCCTTTCCACTCATTTAATATAAGAAGGCAAAACCTCTGCTAGCTCAGAGCTGGTTCAAGAAATAATCTCACCCAGCTGAGGGGGGAAGGATCATTCATCAGGAGAGCAAGGCCGACAGCTGGGCTGGGAGCAGCCGAAGCCATCCAATTCCAGCCTGTTTTAGCATCCAATTTTAATCTGCATGTTTGTCCAACACCTTGGATGAACACATCCCAGCCACCAGTGTGTTTGGAGTGATTGCTTCCCAATCCTTCCCCTTAGCAAGAAAAAGGGAGAGGGGGGAACGACTAAGGGAGGACATTCTGCACTCCTGCATTTCTGCTGCACGTTATAAATATTTCAAGGGTTGGCTATGTTAGAAAGGATTCTCCATCTCTCAAAACTAAATTTACATGACAATATTTGGTGTTTCTGCACCCCTTTATTTACTTACATGAAAAGTGGTGTTTCTGTGCCCATTTGGAAGGAGCTTTTTGAAAAGTCTTCCCTCCCCTCTAGTTTAAATATCCAAATTAAAATGGGAATTGTAAGACTCCTTTCCAGTCTTTTAATACAAAAAGGGTAAAATCTTGGAAACTATTTTGAAACACATCTTGCTTGATTGTCATAGAGCAGAATTAGGTGGGCAACGATTTTCTTGGCTCCAGGAAGTGCAGAAGATGAAATCTTGTTTGAATACTGCAGTGGATGTAAGACAAGAGTCATTACTCTGCTTCTACCTCTTTTGTAGAGTAGGACTTAATTGTGCCTTTTTTTTTTCCCTTACAGCTTATATAAGAGGCAAATGCTGTGAAATCCCAGTCAGGACTTCTCTCATTTGAGCCACTGCACCTCTCTGAGGATGGTCAAAACTTTGTTCTCCCAACAATTAATTTTTATTTCTTCTCTGCCACCTTTCCTGTCTATTGATATAATGTAACATCATACTGATATAATTTCATCACAAAATGTCAGCTTCAAATACACTGAGGAGAGGGAAAATCAGCAGCCATGGAGTTTATCCATGCTGAGGTCCATTTCCACACTGTGTCTTCCAAGCCCTGAGGAAAATGTGCTGTGAGAGCTGTATTATTCCTCCTGTGTGAAGTGATGTTGTAGCCATGATCATTGCATTAGGCAACAAAACTGTATAAAAACCAATGTCTTGGTGCTCTCCTGGTGACAATCACAAGAATAACTGCCTTAATCTACCCATTGTCAGAAACACACATACTTCATAATAACTGCTTGCATATATTCTGAAAAACATTGCCAGTTCCCAAGACTAAACTTTCGTTTTTCTCTACAAATTCATTTCTTCAGCTGTTTCTCTGGCATGTGTGTGCATGTTTTATTTCTGACTTCTCTCATCCTTAGCTCAGAGCTACAATTCCTTAGATAAATGCCTACAAATTACCAAAATGCAGTTACATCTTCAGAACCAGCAAATGTTATAAACTGTGTTGATGCTGATGTTATGCTGTTAAAGACCACGGTGGTTCATCTGGAAAACCACCAACCAGGAATGTACAGAGGGCTGCAATCCTGCAGTGAGGCCCGGGGAGACGGGCACGGAACAAGAGAAGGTGCAGTGCTGTAAACACACACACTGCTGGGTGAGACAGCGAAAGCACAGCCTGGAGCGAGGCGGTTTGGCTCTCTCACAGAAATGGTTTAAAACGTGCTGTCAGCAGGTAAATCCACAGCCAGGGTGTGTTGGACAGCAGTGAGGGCCTGCCAGGGAGGAAGGCAAAGCACTCAGTCTCGCCGCCTTGGCCTTACAGGGCCTGCTGTGACAGGGAGCTCACTGGGGAGTGTTTTCCCTGATCCCTGAAGGGAGGGCTCTCCTCTGGAGAGGTGAGGGGTGGATGTGTCCCACAGCTGTTATTTGTGTTGGGCTCGCCCTGCAAGCCGAGCTCTGTGCGAGCGGAGCACGGTGGCACTGGAACACTTTGGGAAGAACGGTATGGATCAGTGGGATCTGGTCCAGCTGTGCAGGGATCAGGTGTTCCCCGTGAGGGGCACTCACGGACATCCTCAGCAGAGGGAGCCCGGGAATCTCCTGGGCTTAAACATCAGAGACAAGATCGATCCCAGCATGCACCAAGCTGCAGGGAGGAGGTGCAAGAGCACAGACATTGCAATATTGCAGAACTTGGAGTGTCCCAAATCAGCCTCCCTTCTCTGAGAGCCACCCCTACATGGTGTATTCTGTATCACACCTTTTCCAAAAACAAGTGCAAGGAGGCTGCTTTGAACAAACAGCCAAAATAAGATTTTCCTTTTTGCTTATATTTTATTTACAGGCTCTTTTTGTTCACTGCACATGGCATGTGTTTTCCCTATTGTCTCTGCAAATATTTGTCTTTAAGTAGAGCAGTTAATTTGTTTTGATTATACTCAAATCTCCACTTATCACCACATATATCTGATCTAATTAACATAAAGTGATGAATGTTACTGCTGTTAAATATAATGAGCAAAACCCCTAACAGCTGAATAACCTTACTTGATAAATATGGATATTTTAGAAAGAAAAAATAGACTCCAATCTTCTTTTCTACCATAAACCATTTAAGAGTTCATGTTCTTTTGATATGAGATTATCCAGATGCTGAATCAGAATTTAACCATTTATATGAAAGCATTTATTTGAGTCCTGATAAAGAGCCTCAGATCCCTCAAGGGTTGCACTGGGATTTAGTGACAAAACCAAAGATGAGCAAAGGATCTGCCCTGTGCAGAGAGGTGAGATTAGGAGAAATAGTTTTTATGCAGTGAATTTTAGGAGACATCATTGATGTATCATATCTACTCCAAGCTTAAAACTGTCCTGAAATGCTCTTTGAAGGAACCCAAATATTTAGCATATTTGCTATGCTAAAAGGATTTATAGTGTCATTAATAAAATGCCCAAATCTGGTGTTCCAGAAATCGAAAACAATGTTGTAGTTCTAGGCTACCATGATTAGGAGGCAGTTTATGTGTGAGTCAAAAAACAGCATTAATAGTCCACTGGTAACAATTCAAATTGAGTTTGGGCTGGATGGGCCTAAACACCCACCCAGTCACTCACTCACTCAGCAAGGTGGGAGGAGAAAATAAGATGAAAACACTTGATAAGATGAATCACAATAAAAACACAGACATCAGCAGAATTTGCCACAACAGATAAGATGGTATGAGGCAAAAAGAACAGTAGGATCTATTTTACCTAAATTAATAAAGGTTGTAGTTTACTCTGTAGGTCTATTTGAAGTCAAGACAACTGAAATAATTAAAATATTAAAATGAAAAATAAGATGTTCATGCCTCCTACAAATGAAAAAGGATGTTCATATTCATTTGCATATGAAGCAAGTTTTGATTGTTACCTTATAAAAATTCCATTGTTAAGATATGAACATCCTAAGTTTAAGACCATATGAAAGGTTAAGTCTCTCACCTACTTTCAATAGAAATGATTTAAAAGAATGAAGTTAATGTATTTAATACCAAGAAATCATGACAGATTAGATGACAGTGACACTCAAGAATCTGGAAGTTCATTCTATGCATTAACCACACAAATTGATTTTCTATGTGAGCACTTCATGCAGCAAAACAAAGTTGTATTCTAGATTCAGAGAAAGCATACCAGAAAATCAACACCACCTTCAGTGGGCTGAAACACATGCCTAAATATTTTTGGGTAGAAGTGGGACTGCTCATCCCTGCTTTGCTGAACAAGGAATTTTAGACACAATTTGGACGCAGGGCTCCTCAAAATGGTGGAACTCAGTAAAAAGAAGTTTCACTGAGACTTCGCCTCTAAAGGATAAACACTTAAAATAAAGTTTCATTTTAAGGTTGATAAAAGGGATCCACACCTTATAAATCAAATATTTACTATGTGTGATGAAAATCCAACGTGAAAGTCTGAAAAGCAAACCTGATTAAGGAATATCAGAGAGTAAAAGTGGATAAAAAGCCAGATAACCATCTAGATTAGATAAGAATTCACAAAGAAGCTTCTCAAAAAGCAAGTTCAGCAGTGAAGAAGCACACACCGATTTCAAGAACTAGAATTTTTTAAATACTACCATCCCTCTGCTATTAAAGCTGCAGTTCTTTAATATCATGTGCTCAAACCTAGTTCAATTTAGGAAGTTTTAGAAACTCTGGTGTCCAACCACGTAGAGATTAGAGGCTGTAGAGGGTCATGGAGAGCTGGAGACAGAGCTTCCCATGCAAAGGGATGTTCCCATGGTTCAGAGGACATTGGAAGACAGTCTAACACTTGCTACTTTTTAAAATTTATTTATTTATTTTCCTCTAACCTTCTGAAACAGTGAACTGGAATTTCTTGGAGCTGTCCGAGGCCATTGGAGTTCTGCAGCACCAAAAACGCGCCGGTGTTATGAGCCTGCTTGCCCATCTTCCCTCAGGGAATGGGCTGTGGTTTGATAAATCTGGAATAAATCTGGAACGGACAGGCTGGTTCCCGCACCCGAGCCGAGCCCTCGCTGTGCCCTCGCTGTCCCCCGGCTCTGTCCTTTCGGTGCCAGCGGGCACAGGGCCGGGTCAGCCCCCGGGCAGAGCTGCCAGCTCCCGAGCAGCCCTCCGGGACATCTGCTGTCCCTGGATCCCAGAGCCCGGCCCCGGGCAGCGCTGGGGATGCGCCGCGATGCCGGAGCCGGGGCGGGTCCGGCCGCGCGCATTCCCGGGAATGGCGAGCCCGGGGGAGACCATCGCACCCCGCTGCGGGGCCAGAGGCTGTGCCAGGGCCAGATTCACAGAACAAGCCGCGTTGGAAGGGACCCACAAGAGTCCCACTCCCGGGCCTGCGCAGGAGCATCCCCAGGGTCACACCGTGCCCGAGAGCTTTGTCCGAACGCTGCGGGGGCTCTGTCGGGGCTGGTGCCGTGCCCATTCCCAAGGAGCCCGTTCCAGTGCCCGGCCAGGGGCTCTTGTCCCGCTCTGGTCGCAGCCCCCGAGGTGGTTCCGGGACCGTGCAGCGCTGGCGGGGGCGATGGGGAGGGGGCAGGGCTGGGGCTCTTCCAGGATGGGGACAAGGTCCCCCGAGACGTTCCTTGAGGCCGTGAGCGAATCAACCGTGCCCGGCTCCTCTCCGAGGCGGGGGCAGGCCGGGGACAGCCCGCTCTGTCCCCTTGTCCCTCCTGGGCAGGGTGCGTCCCGCTGTCCCCGGCGAGCTCCGTCCCGGTGGCTGCGGAGGGACAGGGTGAGGAGCTGGGACCGGGCGATGTTACAGGGACACTCAGAGCATCCCCCAAAACCCCGACCTCCAGCCCCTCCCCGGGCCCCCAGGGCCCCGCTCCGGGACCCCCCACCCCGGGGCTCACAACCCGCGGGGGTTTTGGGGCTCCCCGGTCCCGGGGTTGTGCCTTTAAAGCAAAGGATCGCCGCGGTTTGATCTGTTGACTTCATTCACTGCTTCACTCTTACTGCACAGTCTCCCCGACCAAAATAGCTCCCCAAAACGCCCCTCTGGGCCCCAAATTGCAGGCACAGGGCTCCCAGTTTTCCACAGTGGATTCCAAATTTAATCCCTGGCACCCCAAAATGCTGCTCTTGCCCCCAGACTGCAGCCATGTGGCCCCAAATGGCCCTCAGCAGACCCCAAGCTGTGGTGTCCCGGGTTGCTCCCAGTGCCCCATATCACCCCACAGTGCTCCTAAATGTCCCCATCAGGCTCTAATTCGCCCTGATGGACCCCAGTGCTCCCAGTTGCCCAGGACAGGCCCTGTAGCATTGTCCTGGTGCCCCAAATTTCCCATTGAGCCCCAAGTTGCCTCTCGGGTACCCTGAGCTATTGTCCAGACACCCCACATCCCCTCACCCAGCCCCAAACCACTGCTCTGCACAGTCCCCAGGGACCCCCCAGCCCTGCAGGGACTGCAGACCACAGGACACAGAGGACACACTTGATTGATATTTCATTGGCCCCACCTCTTGAATTTAATCACTGAATAAAAGTGCAACAAGGGAGAAGAAGAAAAAGAAAAGTTATCGAAGGATGGCTGATCAATAGCTCTTAAAACCAATCAATTCAAGAATGGCTAAACCATCACTAGTTTTACACCACTGCTTACCTAGAGAACTTTCCACAATAATTGTATCACAGATTGCTGCTTTTCTCCTGTTAGTAGGTACTCCCACCACGCTTCATTGCTTCTTGGTTACTAATTCACTCACACTGTGAAGTTTTGCCTTGTGGTTTCTCTCTTGAGTTTGGTGATACGGTTTCACAGGTGCTCACCATCCTGCAAAAGAACAGAAAAGGAGAAAGGACAGTGAGAAAAAATCATGATGAGAAAAGAAGTGAGGCTTCATCATTCCCTTTATCTTACACTGCACAGATACATGAAGTGTTGAAGATGCAAAGATATAACCATAAATCTTTCATAAAGACTTTTCCTTAAAAATTGGATAGCAGAACCTGTAACCATGATGAAATTATCAAAGGTATAGGATGCTGGAAGTGAAGGAGAGAAGGATTTCTATACTCATTCCCATTATATTGTTTCCTGTCATTTCAATTAGATGCATTATCATCGAATCACAGAATGCTT
>WBMZ01012788.1:0-94907 GCA_013400975.1 Atrichornis clamosus
GGGGACAGCGAGGGCCGGGCTGGGGACAGCGGGGCCGGGCCGGGGACAGCGGGGCCTGCTCCGTCCCGGCGGCCGGGACTGAGCTCCACGCGGGGCGGACGGGACTGCGCCCCAGCCCCGTCTCCCCCGGGCGGGGAGGCGGCGGCGGCCGGGCTGCGCCGAGCTGCTGGGGCAAGGGGAGCGGCGCTGTGCCTCCGGCACGCTGGCTTAAAACTGGAGCAGCGCGTTGATGAACTGCCCGATGGGCATTCCGGGTCTGCCGGGGCCTCCCGTTCGCGTGGCGGGCTCGAATGACGATGCAGAGGCGCCCGGCGGGACCGAGCGCTGCCCTGGCTTAGGCAGACAGGCTGGAAAGGACACTCCTTCATCAGGACAACTCACCCTTTGCTGCTTATTTACTGTTTCACAAGTGTAATCCGCTGATAATTACTTTAAAGTTCTATTGAGACCGAAGCAGGGGCAGATGAAAAGTATAAACATTAATCATATAATTTCTCATACTGCAAAGAAGCTGTGTGTTTTCTCAATTGAGGTTATCTACGGCTGATTTTTTAAAATCGATTCATATTTTGCTAGTCATCTAGGGATTTTTTACTCCCTCTTATTAGAACTAAGATACGATATCGGTAAATCAGTTAACGGAGAGCAGGAAGATAACCCCTTTTCTTTGGCTTTCTATTCATTTGCTTCTGCAGAAGTGAAGTATTTAAATTTCTAATTACTAACGACTTCTCGCACCCCTATCGCAGGGTACAGGAGGCTGGCTACAATTTTCATAAACTTTCACACTTCACGTATGGCCGAAAGCTGTGTCACGGGCAGAAATTACTGCTGATGCTAACTGAACCGAAAATTCGTCAGGGTCTCCAGCAGCCTGACCATGACGCTCAGTCTCCGCATCCCGTCGCTGTTCCTCCTTCCCCCATCAGCCCCGTTCCCCGGGAGCTGGCTCAGCTCCTCCATCCCCCCCCAGCCCCGTTCCCCTCCTCGCAGCGCCTTCGGTGCCGCTCCGGCTCCCTCTGCTGCCTCCGCGCCGGCTGCGGCCCGAGCGCTGCAGTGACCGCTCTGCTCGAACCGACTCCATTTACGTTTGACGGGATTTGTTCTTGATAAGTCCACAGAGGCTGCTGCTTGTCTCCCTGTTATCTTTCAAGTGCTCTGAAATAACCTGTATATATCCCAGGATGCTGTGGCATTTGATGTTAAACCAGCAGGGCTGTAATTCTCCATCCTCCTTCTCAATAACAATGTCCTTTTCCAGTCTCCTAGGACTTCACCTTTCCACACAGGTTGTCAAAGATACTTGTTAATAACAAGCTTTGGCCAGTTCTCTAAATATTTTATAGAACAAATCATCAGAACCAGACAATCTGAGAAAATGTTCTACGCTCTAACCTGACCCACCTGTCTTTCTGCTCAAGCTCTTCTCCTGGCTCATGCTAATTGTGTTGAGCCGCTGACTGATCTTCATAACAAAGAGGATGCCAGAGCAGACAGTTATGTAGTCACCCTATTTTCCACTTGTTCCTGTACCCCCAAAGGGTTCAGTGATTCTGGTCTAGATGTGAGGGGTTTTAGTAGCAAAACATTTTAGATAAGCGTTGGAAAAGACGGTTTCAAGACTGACAGCTACACCAGACAATGAATTGTGTTGGTGAAGTAGCCTGGTATTTGCAGAAAAGATCAACTTTAAAAATAAGCTGGTCAACCAATGCAGCCAACAGAGCAGGACATAACACGGTGCACTGAGTCAGATCGTACATGCCTACATGAAAGTTTCCTCAGCTTTTTACAGAATATATAGGCAACATTTGCATTATAATTGCTATTTTCATATGGAAATATTTAACCTTACATCAGAAAATATTATGCTTACCTAATTAGTGGTTTTTTTAAATGCCATCTTTTTGTGCACGTTAATGTTCCAATATGCATAGTTTAAATACTTTTATAGTCAGCTTTCCATAAACAAATTACTAATCTTAGTATTCAATAAGTATTCAAGCTGTCTTCCTCATTTACACTTGCTAGGATTTGAATTGTATTACCAGTCTAATAGCTTATTAGTGTGGCTTAGAGAAGCTACATTACAGCTTAACTATTTATTTTGATGGAGAAGTACTCATCCTCTAGTGGCTTGAAGGAGATTTTGCAGAGATTTTTTTTATCTGTTCTGATGAAATATTTAGTAAGGAATAAAAATCTCTCTTATTTCCTAAGAGGAAGTTACATGCTTTAAATGTCTCATACAACAACGATATTTTTTCTAAATATTGATTATTTCTTTTAAAACCACCAACTATTAGTTATATTTTTCTTTACTAGCACAGGAGTTAATTTAGATGAGAGTTACTCATCTAAATTAACTGACTTACTGTGTTAAGCCTTTTCTGAACAGTTTCTGGACTTTGATTCTTTTGTTGTTTCTGGTTTTGAGTCAGGCTGAAATCACATCTTTATGGTATTGCAGAGTGCAGAACTGACATTTTCCTCATCTCCCCCTTGGGTTGTGCCTGCTTTACAGGATCTCAGGAGTTCTAGTTCCAAACTGTCTCAGGGACTGGGATCTTACTATCATTTGAGAAATTTCAGAAGCACCCCACTCATGCAGCTGAAGTCAAATTTCCAAAAATACCCATTGTCCTCCCAAGCCCATACTGAGTAGCAGGCAAAATTAAAGCTAAATCAATTTGAAAATCATTGCTGGAATCACAGACATTATTACCATTTAATGTTGTGTTTCATACAGCTTAAAAAGCATTTATTTAAAATGTTTGCTAGGTGTATTTAACTTTCTTTTGCCAAGCACAGAGAGTTTGCTGGAATAGAAATTATTAATATAACTGTTAGAATGACCCACACCTCAATTTATCAAAATATCAGAGTACACATTTAAACATGTTAGTAGCCCACAGAATTCAGTACTCACCTTGGAAGGAACAATGGAACTTATTTTTTCTCACATTCATGGGTTTGTGAAGGCAGTTTTTAACTAGATGAGAAAGGTGCTTTAAGGCTCTGAACAGAGACAAAATTTTTAAAAACACTTGATTTACTGCTGTAGGTGGGTGACGGGAAAATATTGCTTTATTTTCATGTGTACCTGAATAATTGCTATTTTTCTTTTATCTTGTCACAGCCTTGAACACACCTTGCCTCCTGACAATGTGTGGAGATTTATCTGCTCTTGTACCCAGCTCTTGCATCTGTATTTATTTTAACTTGCTTCCCTTTATTAAGTTGTTTGAAGCTTCCATGTTTTCCTCTTTTATGTTTGCTAACTTTGCACTAAGAAACTGGTGATAATCATGCTGACTGTGTACCACTGCTGGCAGTGAAAGTATATGTTGTCATTTCATGTCTGCGGGGCAGGGGAGCTGCTGTACGAGTAGGGAGGCGTTGATAGAACTAATATCAAGAGAGAGCTGCCAGCACAGGTACAGAAACATTCTTCATTGTGGGAATCATAAATTCTTGGGAATCGTCAATCACATTTTAAGATAAAATCCATAAAACAGAAGTTAAACTCTTCTATCAGGGAGCACAAAACCACTGTGCTGTGAAAATTCATGATGCCTGTTTTATCAGTGGCAGGCAATTGAGGAGTGGCAGCATTACCCACATCTTCACCTATTTGTTTGGTTCATGGGAACTTTTATCAACCTGTGTGGTTTTTATATACTTTTAATACAATGAAATCAAATATACACAGTATAGATGTTTCACAGACAAAATGACTCTCAGATATTTAAGAAAGATCTTTCTCTAAAAGATGACAGTAAGATTTTCTCAATAGCTCCTGCATCTTTCACCAAAAAGCTTACACATAATTCGAACATAGACACTTTTCAGCAAAGATGTGCTTTTTGTACTCTTATAATGGTTTTTATCACCATGTTCTTTGACACCATAGCAAATATTAATGTACTTTATAAAATGAGAAATTTATCTTATGAAGCAAGTAATTTGGACCTACCTCTAAGCCAACTACATAGGGTAAAGTTCTGCATATTTATACCAAGTTTGAATTCACTTCTGTGGAGCTTGTTCGAAAGGTCTACAATTTCAGTAGAGATAAAGAAAATAATTCATAATGTATCATTCATATAGACAATAATTTTTAATAAAAGAAATACAGCAAGTGCAAAGCAGAGGATCTTAATGTCAGAATTAACTTAAATCTTTATCCTAGAATTTACAGAGATGTTTCAGTAATTCAAGTGATGTGCTTAACACGGCAGCAATCAGAACAAGTATTTGACCATAAGAACTTCAAGGAAGTAATATACCTGAAGAAGAACTATTTTTATATCCAGTAAGTAACTGACTTTTCATTTCTATAAATTTCGAGGTGCATATGGCAGAGGACATGACATTTATGTTCTGGTTGACTGGAAAACCTTACATATTAGAAGTTGTACAGAGGACAAGGATAAATAAAATATCAATAGACACCTTACCCTACCACCCTGTCCCTCTCACCCCCCCAAAAAAATCATAAGGTAATTTACATAGAGGTTTTAAAGTTTAATACTTCTTTTGCTCTTCTTTCTGAGCAGTAAACAAAAAGGTGATGCTCTAGTTTGGTTTGTAGACACAAAAGAGAAGTACCTGGGATTGTCAAGGGGCAGCCAGCAGTAAAAAATACCCCAAATAGAGAGCTGCTTTTATTGATTTAATTTCAACACAAAATTTCACAGCAAATACAAAACTGAATTTGTGTGTTGAGGTTTTTTTCTTTCATGCCATTATTCTTTCAAACCTTTTTCAATTATTCAAGTTTTTCAATTTATTATTGCTCGGTAATATCACCCTCACTAGAGTTGAAATTCACAGTTAAATGTCAATTTTCTTCTATCTGTTCTTTTAACATGTCTCTATAAGTAGTAGGATACAGCTCAGTCCAGGCTTGTCTTTTCAATTTCATTCTCTCCCTTAGCATTTATTTCAAATAAGAGATGCTAGAATCACAGAATGGTTTGTGTGGGAAGGCACCTTAAAGGTCATTTAGTTCCAACCCCTTGCCATAGGCAGGGACACTTTCCACCAGACCAGGTTGCTCCAAGCCCCAGCCAGCCTGGCCTTGAACACTTCCAGGGATGAGACATCCACAGCTTCCCTGGGCAACCTGTGCCAGGGCCTCACCACCCTCACAGTAAAGAATTTCTGCCTAATGTCTAATCTAAACCTACCCTCTCTCAGTTTGAATCCGTCACCCGTTGTGCTGTCACTACAGGCCCTTGTCAAAAATCCCTCTCCACCTTTCTTGTGAGCTTCCTTCAGCTACTGGAAGGCCGCCGTTAAGTCACCCCAAAGCCTTCTCTCTTCTGGGCTGAACAAACCAAATCCTCTCAGCCTTTCCTTGTACAAGAAGTTGATGGCCTCTTCTGGACTTGCTCCAACAGCGCCGTGTCCTTCCTGTGCTGGAGACCCCAGAGCTGGACACAGCCCTGCAGGTGGGGTCGCACCAGAGCAGAGCAGAGGAGAGCAGAGCAGAGCCGAGCAGAGCAGAGCAGGGCAGAGCCGAGCAGGGCGGGGCGCAGCAGAGCAGATCAGAGCAGAGGGGCAGAATCCCCTCTGTCACCTGCTGCCCACAGTGCTGGGGATGAGCCCAGGACACATTTGGCTTCCTGGGCTGGGAGTGCACGTGGCTGGGACATGTCCGGCCTCTCCTCCCCCAGAACCCCCGCGTCCTTCTCACAGGACTGCTCTCAATCTGTTCATCCCCAGCCTGGATTGAGACCAGGGCTTGCCCCGACCCAGGAGCAGCACCTTGCACTTGGTCTTATTAAATGATGTATGCACATGTTTTAATAAATGTGGATCCACAAAATATCTTGACTCCTTTATACATTCAGGGTCCCAGTTACTTGAGTGTTGATCTAGATTCACCACCTCCTTATCCCCTTCCTGAGGTGAGGAAGTGATTTTATCCCAATTTAACAGCTCAAGCTCCTGCCCAGATCCTAAACTATTTAAAGACCTAACCAAAAAGTTGGATTCTTGCCTCACATCTACAGAAAGACAGTGATAAGTACAAAACTCACCCTAAAGCTCTCCACTACTGACTAACACAATGCTAAACCTTGCTAGAGAAAACAATCAGGCTCTGACTTCTGTAAAAGTTATGAATAAATATTATATGTTTATGGGAAAACAATGAAGCCAGTATGACTTTTGTCATGAAAAAGAGGTCACTGTGCAATATGCGGTGCTGACATCAATCCAAATTTAGGGAAGAGTAGATTTGACAGATTCAAGGTGTCCGTGGTGTTTACAGAGGCAGTGGATGTGTGCTGGCATTCCACGCAGTCCATAGTCAGAGTTAATGACAGCCTGTTTCTTAAAACCTTTTCAAAACAAAATGGTAATATTCTAAGACAGTTCTGGGCCACTTTTCATGAGGCCTCCCACAGAAAGAACTTCTAATTTAGTTTATGTTCAGACTAGAAATATGTATAAATTACAGTAGCCAGTCTTACGCGAAGACCACAAGGGATGAAGATTCTAGATATATTTTTCTCAAGATTTGAAATCAAAGTTTTAATCTGAATTATTCTAGTTTCATCAGTCAGCCAGTGGATCTAGTTTTACTTTTTTTTTTCCTTACAGATTAAAGAGCTACATGCTAATAAAGTAATTTACATAGTATCTTTAATTTGTAGGTGATGCTACACTAAGGTCAAGCAATTTTTAACATGCTTTTAGATGAGCTGAACATCTTCTGGTCACTATTTATTAAGACTAATCCACTGTAGCTCACATGGACATTTCATGCAGTAAAAGTTGAATCTTCATTTCTCTTTGTATAATCACTGCAAATACATTTTCTTCATGCAGTTATCTCACATAATTATTGATTTCTGAGGAAACAGGTATGTTTAGCTTACTGTGGGCTTGTAAAAACTTTGTAGGGAATAGGCCAAAAATTGTATTTTCCTTATACTACAAAAATCTTCAGAAAGAAATGCCAGAGTGTGCAAAGTCACATGCACACAAGTTACAATAAACAAATAAATATCTGATGTGAAATGCATTACTAATTCAAATATAAATAAAGATTTTTAATTGCTTTTGGTAGTGTAACAGGATAGGTACCTCTGGTAGGTGTTCACTAGGCCAGCAACACAGTATTATGCAAACATGGCTGGATGACTTGAGCCCTGAATGTCTGTTGGGACTTGGAAATACAAAATATAAAGACTCTTAATCTGTGCATTAGTACTAAAATCATTCAGTCTTTGACATAATCAGACAGAAAACCATTGAGGACTTATCAAACCTCAACTCAAAAACCTTAGAGAGTGACTTCATTATGCCAACCTGGCTTTTTTTTCAGGCTGGCAGATACTATATGACACACTAATGGGTAAAATTACTTCCTTTATTTTTAGTTTTGGGTGAATAAATTAGATATTAATACTTTGTGTTTCTGAAATTACTACAAAATTATAGAAATCTACAGTACTAAAGCCAATAAATAGCTTACTTTCCTCTTTATGGCCACACACCAGACATTTTTGTATTAATACATCAGTGACAACTATTAATCCCATCCCACTCTCTAGTACAAAAACAGAGCAAGAGCAAATTGTTTCTTTTTAATTTAGGTCTTCTTGCTTACTCTCATAAGTGACTGTAAAGTTCATGCTCTTACACAGTTTAGCAGGTCCATAATTCAAAATAGGAAATCCTTCATCTACCTTCCACTTTCAGCTTTACTGTTTTTTGCTTTTTTTTGATTTAAAGTGTTTGTGTGTCTGTTAACCTCAAGGAAAATGCTTACAGGATTCTCCAGAGTAGAGGTACAAATATTGAAGTCCCTGTTTTTGCTCAAGCAATGAGAAATCTAAGTAATAAAAACCTGGCATGCTATCTCAAAGATATATGTCAAGTTACGTCAACATGTAGCACACACACTTCTGGTGTGTGCAAGTGTTACAAATGACCTCTATCAGGCATTTTTGCACTAGGTGGTAGCTCTATAAATGAAGCTTTTGGGAGGATGGCTAGTTGGTTTTGTCAAAGACGGTGTAAAGATCACTTTAAAATTGCTCCTTTCCTCAGCGATTATCAGTTCTGAAAAAAAAAAAAAAGTGTACCCAAGGAACTGATTTACTGCTATTTGCAAGATTACTGAAGATTTTGAATTAGACACCTAGTGAACTTGAAAACCAAAGTGCTGTCTTTCCACACAGAGCAGGGGATAGTTCACATGGTGTCTGGCTTTCCACTGCCACGTGAAGTTTTTTTCTATTCTTCATAGTCAAAAAGACAAGACATTAAGTACTCCTTATTACAAAAAATAAATAAAAAGCATCTTGCAGAAATAATCTGTGTCATCCATTTGACAGCTCCAGCTCCATGCAGAGGTGCTGTAGCTCAGTCTCTCTGGAAGACAGCAGAGTGTTTAGAACAGCAGCAGCAGAGCACATCTCCGTGCGGCGTGCAGCCTGTCAGCACGTGGAGAGTACCTAATCCCCCTGCCTCTGCCGGGGCAGGCAGGCACCTACACAGAGCTCCAACAAATGAAAAATGAGGCAAGCTCTGTAGAGGAGTGCTTAACTTGAATTTTTCAGTAAATTTCATAAATGGCCCTGGCCAAGTAAGAAGATTACATTGCACTGAGATTAATTTTACTATAAAAACGGAATGAGTTGAATGAGAGGTGCGGATTCACCCTTTGCAAAGCTTTTTTGCTGATGTGGTGTAATACAAAGCAAATATAGTAGAGATTTCTTAACATTTTAAAACTCTATGACGATTACATGAAGTGTAAAAGACATTATTACATAATATCATATATTATTCTGATTTTTACATTAATTCAAATGTGAAGAGATGCATTTTCATGATTAAGAATCAAATAGGTAGATCTCCTAAAAGAAATCACCAAAAAAATCATATCATCTTTGATAAGTGTTTATATTGACAGCTAAGTGGAATTGCCTAATTCCATTTGAGAATTATAAAAAAGCTAAAATTATTGCTATTAAATTATTTCCCTTAGCTAAAAATCAAAATCAAGTTTAATAGTTCATTTTCTCACATAACATTAAAAAGTAAATCTCTGGCAGCTGGTAAATTTTTGCTTCTATTTCCAGACTGGGTAACAGTTCTGAGACACTTGTCTTGTAACCACGTTCTATTTGATGCTGTGCACAGAAAGGACAAAAAGATCTCCCCACTTTTGCTTACCATTAAAGCACACGAGGGCAAGGTCAGGCACTACACAAAATCCAGCACAGAGGGCATAATGAGTCAATATCACCCATCACAACAAGCCATAAGCATAGACAATTTGCAATATTGCATAAGCAATTGTCATTTATCATTATCATTTCCGGGGCGTATACTGTGACAAAGAAGTTTTTAAAAGATTTTTAAAGTGCCTGAGGCAACCAGAGAAGATGTTCAAGTGCGAGGTGAAGAGCAGGAGAGGGAACAACAGTTCTTTTTTGGAGCATTGGAAGACAAGAACTTTATTGTGGTGGGGGAAAGGGAGCTAAGAAATACACATGGAGGAAAGAGACAATTAACACCAGCAAAGCTGCAGTCTGCATATCTGTCCTCTGAATGGGAATAAGTAGAGTTGTCTTTACTAGTTAAAAAAATGAAAACTTAAACAAAAATGCCAGTTACTTAATGGATCTGTTATAACCATTGAATGATGTATGTGGATAGGAGAGGACCTGCTAAACACAAAGCATCAGTACATTCAGATCCACTATGGATGCAAAAATCTATTTTTGAGGCCAGGCTGACAGGGAGGATGGTTGTATCTAAAAAAAAAATTAAAAAAAATTTTTAAAAGGTAAATCTCTTGGAAGAATGATTAAAAGCCTTATTTTGGACTTAACAGATACAAAACATCTGGACATCAGTGGTAGTACATCAGGACTGGAATCTGGTCAGAAATATTCTGCTACAATACAGAGGGATAAAACCTTTAAATCATTAGTATGAAGGAAGCAGTTGAATGTGGTTTTGTGCAAGATTTCTGAAAAATAAAACTATGGGAGGAGAAAAAGAAGAAAGGGGAGAGTAATTGTAACATATAATGTATGTAGCAACACTAACTAGGATAAGGAAAGATAAAACTAACACAGAGCTATTTACACATACAGTATATCGGCATTGTGCAGTCTCTGGCCCTGCTCTATTACTAACAGTGCTTCCACGCTCAGCAGTTATAAAGCTTCCCCTCTGCCTACCTCATGCAACTTCCCTCGTCCATTACTTATGCTCTTACTTTTGAAAGAGGTGTGTTCGGGATCAGTGCTGCTAGAGGACAGCAGAAGCTGCTGAGTTACAGTGTCCCCTTTGTTAGGGCAGGAAGTGCCTGTGTTCCTATAATGGGCTGTTTTTACAGCTTTAACTCCCATCGGTTTTTTCACGGCCATTTTTAAGACAAATGTTTTTCTATGGAACTTCATTAACAAAGATTGCTTGGTGGATCCATAAACGCCTCTCAGCAAATAACTGATACACAAAATGAAATCCTACTTGAACTAATTGGTAACTTCTTGCTATACCTTTTTCTGTTTATCCTGTCATAGACATGCACCATCTATAGCAACTCAAAATCAGGCCTCCAACAGCTTTCAACAACAATATCAAATGTTACTGACAGCTGGAATGTACAATAGTCTCAGAAAATTGGGCATCTTTGAAAACTGCGCTTTCTAGCAAATCCTGCATATGCAATTATGGCACCTCTCTGTAATTTCTGTCAAATAATGTTAACTACTTACTCCAGAAGAAATTGAAAATGACCAGCTACTTGCTGGGACAGAGATAAACATAGAGACCTAAGAGTTTCTGATCACACATAAATGCCAAATCATTCAATATTAAAAAAAAAGTAAGATGCCAGGAAAACTTTTGAAAATTGAGACCATTTAGAAAAGTAGAAGTAATTAAAGCCTGTAATTTGCAGCCATTTGAAACAGAGTCCTCTGAAACAGAGATTACCCATAATCTGCAGCTGCAACAAAGATCCTTGTAATTTCCATTTATTTTATCCGAAAATTTAGAAAACCTTTCTCTCTGGATATAAATTTCTCCCACTAAACTTATTTCAATTGAGGTGACTGATGTAGCACAAAATAGTGCAAGACTAAGTTGAATACCAACTTAGTTTGATGCTCAGTCATCAGTAAACGCCCGCACACCATTCTGATTTTAAATTCTAAAGAGAACTCAGCTTAGAATTGTAATATGTTTTAGTAAAACAAACAGATATATTCAGTTGGGTCTTGAGAAACCTGGGGAAACTGCACAATCTCTCCTCTCTGGGCATATGAAGCAAAGGGAATAATCCCTTCCCTTGATTTACCAGCTGTGCTCCTGTTATGCAGCCCGGGATGCCACTGCCTTCCCTCCCTGCCAGGGGACAACACTGACCTGGGCTCAGCCTTTCCAGCAGAGCTGCTCTCCAGCCAGTTCCTCCCTTTTCCTCTCATTTCTGGTCCAGTAGAAGTAGCCTGTACTGCTGGCCATAAATTGGAAATTACCTCTGTTAGAACCCAGAGTTACTAAAGGCGGAATAATTTTGCTGTTTGTAACTGCTTTAAAATGACTTCTTCTCCCCTCTCAAATAGCATTTATAGTTTTAGTGCCCCAGAACAAGTGTTGGTCCTTCGCATATCAAAGAAATATCAAAACTGTGGGAAACCTTCCTGAATGGTTAGTAACATCAGTACCTCCAGTAAATTAAGCATGCCAAGCTACAAAGTGAAGGCATAAAGATTAAATATTGCCTTATTTTAAATTGCTTTTTCTGAGAAGCATAGCAGAGACTACAACAAACACTGTGGGGGAAAAGTGATCAGGTAGGAAATTTTCATTCTTTAGCCAAAGTCTTGACAGTTTTGATACATAGAAGCAATAATCTGTAAAAAAGGCTGGAAGAAGAGGCTGGGAAATAAAATGCCCTCTCCTAGATTGGCTATTCTGGATCATGGCTTACATTGCTGCCTGCCAAAGAGGCTTCTACATGCAAGAAGTCCTAAGAACAGCTGAGCTGCAGTCAGACCAGGACTATATTTAGCTTAGAGAATCTTACATAGCAGCTAAATAAAGGAAGAGTAAAATAATTTGGGAAATAGCTGTTGAGATGGGACAACTGCACTACGTTTAAGTTATCTCCACAACATCAACCTACCTTGTCTTTCAGTGTGTAAGAAGACACTGTGTAAGCTTACCTTTACAAAGGGAAACCTCCTCCTTCCACCTCCTTCCTGTTCTCAGGCAAGAGGGCAGGGTGGTTGCTGTCCCACATTTTCCCCCAGGCTTAGCAACAGCCACAGCCCAATCCTAAGGGGAGGGGCAGGAGAGGGAACAGGACAGACAGACAAAACTAAAAAAAAAAGCCCAACCTGCACCACATGTGCTGCTTTACCCCAACATGCTGCTTACAGTACGTACTGCCCAGTGTCTTCAACTATGGGAAAATATCACTGCATTTAGGAATTCCTGCCACTTTTGGGGAGGGTAGATGGGAGACAGGCTTTCATGTCTCCTATTACTCCTTTTAGTGGGGTTTGAGTTTTTGTTTTGAATTTGGTGTCTTGTCCCATTTTGTTCTTTTTTTCTCTTTGAACCAGCCTTCCAGAAGTTGCTGCCAAACCAGATCCAGAGTTAGCAGGAACTTTCATTTAGCGGCTTGAAAATATTGGCCGTGCCTTGACCATTTCCCCTCTGCTTAGCTGTCCCGCTTACTAGTCCCAGGTTTTGTAACTCCCCAGATGCACATGGCAAAGGAAGACACCCAGGATCTGTTCCTCCCTCTGCACGTTTCAGCACCAGGAGCCAAGGATGTGGTAGTGCTGTAGAGGCATCAGTTACTCCTTGAGCCATTTGCTGTCAGTCACAGGCAGCAGAGCTCTGGAACTCGTTTCCCCCCTGCTGTATGAACCTGCACCAACATTCTGATCAAACACTGTGACCGTGCAGCTGGTGATGCCGCACTGGGCTGGGGCAACTACTCCAGCTCGGGGCAACCCCCCACACTCATCTGAGAAAAGCTACTAAAAATACAGTGCATTGGGAGACACACCGCAAGCTGGGAAAATTCCTGGAAAATTTTCACACAACTGTGAAATTCCTGCAAAATTACAGGAGGAGATCCCATAGCACAAACGTTTTCCAGTTCCAACTCATGACTTGAAAAGGAAAGTAGGAAAGACGGGGCAAGCCCTGAAAAGGCTCAACCATCAGCAAGATTTTGCCTTCCCTTCCAACTTTTTATTCTAATCAATTTCAGCAACACTTTTCATTTTTCTCCACTCTGCCAGCAGCTTTAGCTATAGACAAGTTTTGGCTTGGGGGAGGCACATTCATATTAAAACCAAGACATTCTCACGTCAGGTAGAGCTTCATTTCCTGCTAGAAAGCCCTCTGCAGAGCACAGGCTGCTCCCAGGATGGGAACTGGCACTACTCGTGTGAAGACAAGTGGGACAGGGCCCAGAAACTCGGCAGGTGACACACCTACCTCCACAGCAGGGGCCAGAAGAGAGGGCACAAGTGTCACAGGCACTGGGAATTTCACCAGTCCTTGCCCTTAGGCATCCACCTACTCAAGAGGAGAGCTCAGTAAGGGAAAGGAGATAGACGAAAATTAAACACATGGTTGAGGGGAAAGAAGGAAGAATCTGGACAATTCAATTATGCAAGCAGGCTGCATATGGAAATTTGAGTATCTGATTAAGTTTGGCAGTGGGCATGGGGATTTAAAACATAATTGGAATTAATCTGTGTGCATCTTCCTACAGAATATGAAGCAGCACTGTAACTAATTCATGTCAGATGGGATGCTAAAGTGCTCCCTACACAAGAGATTTCAGCATAAAGTCAAAATCTAACACAAAAAAAAAATAACCTGCATAAGTTCAGTAGCAGCTATCAGTGCTTGGATGGCCCTTTGGTCCATGAATCATTTTTTGCTGCTCTTGTTAATTTAGAAGGACATGAAACTCATCCAAAGCAGTAACTGGTAGTGTTATCTAAAACCAGCTGAACTTACTATGCTAAAAAAGGAAAAAGCACCTATTTTAAAATATAAGGCTTCTTATTGTACCTTTTATTATACTTTTTAATAGTGCAGTACCAAGAGGACTGCACATACCCATGATTGATTTAAGTGAGCTTCTCCCTTAATCCAAAATTCCTGAAACAGAGGAATGCCTAATATCTTGTCCCACCCCTCTGCTTGTCCTGAACTACTCTTAGATACAACATTTGTTAGCAGGAAAGTACTGCAGTCATGCAAAATGTGACTTTTCAGTTCATTCTTTTAATGTGACTTTTCAGTTTATTCTTGCCATTTACTATCTTTACCTTTTAAGCCAGACTGCTCTTCTAATAGACTAAAAGCTGCCCTTGGTAGGAAAAAAAGAAGTGTCAACCAAATGGGTTTCATTTGCTTTTCAGACCAACTAAATCCTTAGTCTATGCTGAAAATGACAGCCAGAACAACCAAAATCACATCAACCACAGGTACTTGTTTTTTCCTTCCTTTTTAAACAGGCAACCAACAACTTATTTTCCCACTGAAACAGTTACACAAAGGCTATATATCAAATTTGAAAGCTCCTCAAAATTTCCAAGTCAATGAAAGCCAGATTCTAGAGGGAGACAACATGGGTAAAAAAAATATCAATACACATGATATTTTAATACAAAATATTAGCTTTTTTCTTTTTTTTTTTTTACACAAGTCAGGTTTTTTTAAAATATAGAACCTTAAAAAATGAACAAATTGCTATCCACACACTATAAACACTTGTTTGTGCTCAGTTTGATCAAGTTATCAGAACAATTGAAACACCAGTCCATAGTTTAAACACTGCCTTGAAGTTGAATGAAAGCTATGTCGCACTGTGCGCTACCATTATTGTATGTACAGGGTGAAGCGCCTTCGTTCAGGTGTAATACGGTAATAAAAAACTGTTCAGTTATCAGGTTCTTTGTGCAAGGATTTCACATTCTACTCATGCTCATGACAGATCTGTATTACATTGCAGTGGCACTGGTCTGAGCAACCACAGGTAATTCTGTGAATGTTCCCCGGAAGAATGTCCGTTACATGTTCTGGAAGTACGAGTTCTTCAGCTAGACAAAAGAAAACTTGTTAGTTTAGGGGAAATACTAGCCTGATTAGCCAGAATTTAACAATTTTTAAGCACTGAATTTTGATTTCTCAAAGTTGAATAAAAGTAATTAACTATTACATTTTCATCAAGATTAACTATGTAGCAGGTACATCTCAGGAATATTTGTAATTGCCCGTTTTTTTGAACCCATAGAAAGGAAAAAATTTCCCTCTAAGTTGGAGGTCTTAAAAGGTCTTGTTTTAGGAGTAAATCATCCACAAGTTGCAGGTTGTTAGCCAAGTAGATTTAGGATGATTTACTTGCATTACAGTAATTTACACAATTGAGCTTTATGCATACAGTACAAAACTATGAACAAAAAGGTGAAGCAAACTTTTTTATTTATATTCAGGTAAAAACATTAACCTGATGAAGTAAATTATTGCAGATTTGAGAAATCAGCACATAAAACAGTTGGACAGAGCATTGCTTACAGGTGCTTTATCTGTGTCAAAAGACAAAGGCTGAACTGCTTGTTCCAAGCTAGCACTGGGGGGAAAGGAAAAAAAAAAAAAAAAAAGGAGGAAAAACTACAAAATTAACCAGGAACTTAGATCAAGAACAGGAAAACTGTTTACTCAAACAGGGAATGAAACAACTAATTTGTCTTTTAAAAAACTTTACATCAATTCGAAATGCTCTGGGCCTTACCACAATACACACTGGCCAGCCCAAGCTGTTGGACTTCAACTACATGAAAGAAAAGAATTCTTCCTCGCCTCCAGTACGAGGCTTTTGCTGCCTGAATCACTGTGTAAACAGCTCTGGAGCGCCGACTGGTAACGACTGTCGCCATTATATCCTATCACTACAGTAAAACTATGCTATAAGAAAGGTTCTACCTAGTTACAAAGGCTGAATTATATTGACAATATATATTTGATTTCAGTAAAATTTAAATTATCTTAATCAGAGAAAGAGGCATGGAGCAGTAAAATGCCCACGCTAACCAAAACATAACAATTGTTGAATGTTGCACACAAAAAGAACCAAGTGAATTGCACATCAGACAATACATGAGGATGGGTAAAATTAGAGGCAGGTGAGGGTACACAGAACTAGTCTACTAAACTAGATTCGTCAAATACATGGTGTATTTTAATTTCTGTACTTATGTACAAAAGTTGTCTTTGGAGGAAAAACTTCAGACTTAGCTAGATGGATACACACAGCCCAGTATTAAACTGCACAGCGACATTTATTGTTCCAGCCTGGAAAAACATCCCTTTTTAAATTTCACACAGCAAAGCAAGTTAAAAACTTCACTCATCAAATAAATGATAATTTAAACAAGAACTTGCTAAAGAAACCTTGTCACAACAACTTTTAGGGCCTGATCACTTTAAGTCCATAGGGGCTTTTAATGAATATCAACCAAGTGTCTTTGTTTATAATCTGCAAGCCGTTTTTCTACAACAAGAAGGCGTAACACGTTTCCTTGACTCAGGTGATATATTTAGAAAAGAATCATGAGTTTCTCTTTTGCTGTAACAGGCAGACATTGCATTTTTCATTGTGATCAGGAAAGATGGAATGACTGCTGCCCTTCTCTTGCAGCTATCAAGAGTTTTTCACGCATTATCTCAATAGTTGAATAGTCCGGCAATTTGAGATAGTTCACACAAGTCATTACTGAGGGTAAGAAATCATCTGGATTCTCTGTGGACTCAAACGTCTTCCGTACAATCGTCAATGGAGGATTCAAACTTCGAAAACCTATTAATGAGAAAAGACATTCAGAATAAGGCTGCTCCTCTTGAACACCCACAGCTGACACTGCAGACAACTATCAGTGACAGAGCACACATCTCACAACTGACTTCATCTCCACTTTTCAAAGTTTAGAATATGGTTTTTTAAGGTCATGCAGCAAGCTAAAAAATACTTAAAATCCTGTCTGCAGGTTACTTTTTCAGGATTAATTTTTTAAAAAGGAATAAGGTAGATGAATCTACATTTGTGTTCTGTACGTGTTGTATTTTTAAGAGTTGGCTTCACATACATTTTAAGATTCTCAGGAATTATCTGTGATTGCAGTACCTTTTTCTTTTACTCCAGCTAAGGTTTTTATATTCCTAACACTCCATGTCTGCAACATCTCACCATAAAAGAGATCTAAAAAAATACTAAAAAAAACCCAAAAAAAACCAAAAAAAAAAGTTTTTCCTTCAAATCCCAAAGAACCTCAGTAGTGGAATGGACACAAATTCTGTTTTTACTTGCAAAGCATTCAGCTGAGAATATGGTAAAATGTGCATTCTACAGTGGTGCCTAGCAAAGACAGCAAATTCCTCTGTTTTTGTCACTACCTCACACCTAAATTCTGAAATTCAAAAGGAGGGAAATGAAGTAAGATTAATACTATGCTATTATTGTTTCCTTTCCAGAAAAGATTATTGTTTCCAGGTAGCAATGCATAATTTTGTTGTCATAAGTTAATGCATGAAGAAATACAGTATTGGGAGCTTTCAGTTTTAAGTTTTTAACTAATCTTTTGCCCTCCGATAGCTTTTGTGGTAACAATATAAACCTGGAGAATCAACTGAATGAAGTATCTTGAGATTAACACAAAGATTATGAGAATTACACCTGAAGTCTACCCAGCCACTTCTGAAATTAGAAATGTCAAACAAGTACAAACCTCTAAAACACACAGTTAAGGATTTTTTTCCTATACTGAAGTAGTAATCTTATTCTGAAATACATTAACAATAGAGATTTCATACACAGCAATATGTAATAAGGGAAACCTACCTCCTACAGGCAGTCTGGGGCTACCTGTCACAAACTGAAGAAACAGTCTTTGCTGCTCGCTATCAAAACTACTGAGAATTTCAAAGAGATACTTCACTGCTCGACTGAGGAAGGAAAAGAACCAAGAGAATATTATTTTGCTTATAGTTAAAATAATTGCATTTCATATTCAGTGCAGTATGAATATTTTCAAATACATTTCATACTATTCCTTTAGCTTGAGTAACAAAGCAACCAAATTATTTAAGTAAGTATGTTCTAGTGGGTTTGGTTTTTTATTTGTTTTTGTTTTTAACAAGACCAACATGGTATTACCTGTCATGTGTGTAACCGTGATCAGGCCTGCAACATTCCATTAAAGTCTTTGCATCCCAAGTGTCTGTCTTGCTGCCACATAAGAGCTGCTCCAACTACAAAATTAAACAAGGAGTAAGTGTTCCCCTTTAGAACTTGAGGCAGGATGAGTACTGTCTGTTCTCCTACATTATTACAGTAATAATAATTAATTTCATAACAAATTTAAAGATTTTTCTAAAAAATGAAATCTATTAAAAATAAAAATTATTATTAAATAAACTTAAAAATAAATATAAAGTAAGTAAAATGATAATACTATTAAAGCACTTTGCTTTCTGGAGTGGCTTGGTGCAAAACCAACTCCATCACACCAAGCAACCCTCCCAGTGGGTAAAACACTGGATAAATCAGAATAATCTGCCATTTTTACTAGTCTCAGATTTGTTGCAGGGAAAAAAACAAGTGGTGGTACTCCTTTAAAAAAGCACCAACAGAGATGCATGAAAAATAATCACTAGAGCAGCTACAGGTCTCAGCTTTGAGAGACTCTTACATTGCAAAGCACTAGGGACATGAGAGTACCACACAGGCTTGGCTAACACACTATTTCAGAGCATGCTTTAATGTTTGTTCTCAAAGTCAAAGGTGTAAGTTTATAAAGGTAAACAAACCCCTCAAAGTACAGTCTTCAAACAGATTCTCTAAAGGAAGCATGGTAAAACATTCTCTCTTGCAGTCCAGAGAACCGTAACTGTGACTCAATTCAGTCCGCTTCAGCGTGAGCATTTTACAAGGAAATTGATATGGTGGTGGTGAGAACAAAGCAACACCAACTATCCTTTTTCTTTACCCCTTCATCTGAATCTCTTTTCACTGTCTAGAGCTTTGTTAAAGAGCTGACTACTTTTAAAAATTGTTTTAATAGAAGATCCAGGTACCACCCACATCTATCTACAGATATTCAGAGGCACTGCAATACAAGGAATCCATACCAACATAGAGAGCTTGCATACATAAATTTATGCACTTTTCTCAGAAAAACTGGATACACACAATTTTGAAGAAAATTGAGCTGTACATAATAAAAGCATTACGTTAATGACCTCTGAACACAGAGATCTCTAACATTTAAGTATGCAATTTCAGGGACACCAAGTTTTATTAATATGTATCAGAAATGCAGTATCATCATACTCTGTCATAAATGCCCTGCCCCCAGGTTAAGACTGCCCATACATACAGATGTAGGGTCATAAAAGCAGCAGCAAAAACACTTTGACCAACCTCCTCAGGATAGAAGTACTGAAGATGACTAAGAGGAAAGACCGATTCAAATCCATCTCTGAAGGAGTCAAATTGTCTGGCAACACCTTCATTTAGTGCCCAGAATATAACCAACTGCAGGGAAAGAAAGAAAAATAAGAAGGAAGAAAGCAATTCGAACAAAGGAAGCAGGCAATGATCACTACTGTTCAAGAGTACAACTGCAGAAGCCAAGCTCCAGAAGTGCAGCCATATGCTCACTGTAGTTACAACAGTTTGCACACTGATTCATGGAGCTGCTCTACAGCATGGCCTCATTCTGTCTTCATTTGTAATTTACATTACCCTTAACATGAAAGTTATGCAGAATTTAAACAACTTATTTGTTTTGACAGAAACAAAGTCAAATGAACAGAATTCAGAATATCCAGTTAAACTGAACCTATTTAACAAAATAATTTAAAGTAAATCTGAACATTATTAGTTCTTTTTAGAAGCCTAACCTAGGTGTTCTCTCTCTACATCATTTAAAACACAGCAACTGAAGCAAAAATGCTTAGGGCATCATTGGCAGTATTATATTAACTTCCCCTCATGGAAATACACAAGTCCCTATTCTAATGTGAAATTTAGAAAAAGTCTCTAACCTGTTTGATATATTAAGTAGCTTAATATTATAAGAATACAGAGGAACAAAAGAAATAACTTTATTTCAAATTTCTGGAATATCATTAAGAATTGTAATGCAAAAGACAGCAAGACACTAATCCAGGTTTTTTGAGTGTAATTTTTCTGTTTTGTATCTGTAGCTACTCCCTCAATATTAAATTCACTTTCGAAGTAGACAGAACATGCTGAAACAACAATCAGTGGGGAGGGGAGGAAGGGAATGAGATACAAATTAGACCAGGTTTATTTTAAATACATCTCCCACAGCCAGTATTTCTCCACTAAATTAAGATATTACACATGGCAGATTGCATGCCAAGTTCAGATTCTTTTGTCAGTCAGTGCTATTGATGGTTACACTTGCCTTGGATATCCCTCAACTCTAGCAGGAAACAAGGGCTGGTTGTAAAAGATGTGTTGTCAACACAGAACTACTACTTTTAAAATGTGTTAAAAGCTCTGGCCTGTCATGCTGATTAAAATTATCTATGGATGCATCTGAATATGATTAAAAACCTCATAGATACTGCTGGAGACCTGAAGCAAGTATTTAACCATGTCCCAATAATTGAAGAGTTACTTGTTCCCAAAAGCTCTCAGCTATGAAAGCTTATTAGGATCTGCTGATAAGTTTTCCTCCAGAGGAGTCAGGCATTGAATTTCAGGTGAGATACACACACCAACTTTCACAAACCAGGTTCTAATACAAAAGAGGAAGGTAGTAAGCACCCGCAGCACAAAAAACTGTTCTCTAACACAGAATATTCTATGGCTGTTGTAACAGCAGAGTTGCTTACCTAGAATTGTGATTACTTTTTATGATCAAGCACGTGTGACATAATTAAGCTGCACTGTATTCTTGCAGATTCAAAGGGCAGATCAAATTGCTAAGCACAAAACTACACTACTGAAACTTTTTGTTCATGAATTTAGAACAAGCAAGTTGGCATCTTTATAGTACAAGGGAGAAGAAGAAGGAAAAGAAAAAAGAAAATACAGAGAATAAAGCCTTTCACTATATTGGTAATTGAAGTAGTTCTACTTTCTGATAAAGGTAGTTCCTGTGGGAACTGTCCTTGGCGGAAAAAAAGGGAGGTGGAGAGTAGAATGACGTAATGGCAGGAAAGGCATGAAAAGCAGCAGTAGGATATTCCAGCTTTATAAACTACTTTTCATGTTAATCCTTACAAAATTTTAATGAAAATGATATTTTCAAGAGCAGGGCAGTTAACCCAAAGGGAAGTGTACAGGCCAGCTGATAAATGAAATATATTGTTTCTAAAACGCAATTCATCATACTTGTGATAGAGAGCACGCTAACTCGCCCTCTGAAATCTTTTGTATTTCTTTCACATCAAGTCTGTAAAGCTATAAAGACAAGGACAGGAAAAACTGCACAGGGGTCTTTTGAGAAAATAGTTCCCAAAGTTGTTTAGAAAGGAGAGCAAGCTTTCTGACATAATCTGCTTTTCCTTTACAATGCCAGAAGCTTGCAACAGGACAACTGTAGGACATCTGAGCCATCTGTAAGCCTTTCTCAGTGTATCAGATACCTGATACGAGCTACCTAGAAAAAAAAAAAAAAGACTGCAACTGTATGAAAATCAGACTTGAAAGCAACATTGTTCAGTAAATAAAGACTGCAAATTATGTTTCTTCTAACAAACTGTGGCACTTTGTACTGCCCATCTGTTAGGTCTACAGTGAGCTTGATATCCAAATATATTTAATTTTGTAAGTGATTCTTGACTACCAGAATTTACTGTTAACAAATAAATACATGGGAACTGGATAGGTAACAGTTTGCAACTGGAAGGTGAATACCAACTGCTCAATATTCAGCTATTACGGAATAGCTTTGCAAAGTTCTCAGTTGATATGCAGGAGCTTACATGACCCTTATTGAATCATTGCTACCCAAACATCAGATGAGTTTATCAATGCTTCAAAACTTAACAGTCCTCAGAGTGAAACTGGCAGTAGACTAACCTGTCAGGATATGCATTATTTAGCAATTGAAATACAATGCTCCTCACCTCCATCCCACTCACGACTTCATGGGATAATATTGCCTTCTTCCTGTCTCTCCTCATCCCTTTTCCAGGCTGCTTTTAATTGATTCCCTTTAACACTTTCTTAGCCAGACAGTTTCCTACCTTTGATCAGCAGCATCAACTTTGTTTTTCTATGCCTTATGTCCCTTTTGATATAGGAATAAATCAATACACAGGTGTACTGACAAGCTATTATGGCAATGTTTTATCATCTTTTCCTTACCTATTCTTTTGATGTTTGGGGGGTTTTTGCATTTGTGTTTGGGTTTTTTGTTTGTTTAGTTTGGTTTTCCTTGGGTTTTTTGTTTGTTTGGTTTTGTTTTCCTTGGGGTTTTTTGGACAAAACACTAGTGCTCGAATTTTGACTCACGATTGCTGATATTTTCTTCAGTGTGAGTCCAAAAAAATGACACTATTATTACAGCAGTTCAAAGGCCACGGGGTAGCAGATGCTATATCCCTATTGCTAAAAAATTCATTATCATAACCAGATGTGGGAACTTGTTAAACTATTCTGAAAGTCCATAGCTCAAATGAGTCCACTTACAACACTTTTTCTCCAAAAAGCCAAACTTCTGATGACTTCATTACATATCAACCAGACTTTTTGTACCAAAAAAATTTAAAGTCAGATGCAGTAAGATTCAAACAGTTTTTCTGTGGTAACGAAGTAATAGAGAAGAGAAATGATCAGCAGAAAAATTACTGCTGTGCCTACTTCAGGAGAGTGAACTGAAATAGATATGGAAACAAACTACCTGGGAGCATGAAAAAAGAAAACTTTAGTCCTAGGTTTTTACATACTCTGAGATACTCCTCTAAGTTGTGGATGGTGACCGGTGTATCTTTTCCCCCTTTCTTCAGTTCTATATTGGGAAACCCAGGAAGTGTGAAGTCCAGCCCTAGATCTTCCACTGAGCAGCCATTCATGGTCAGAGCTTCCAATGCATACTGTAGACTTTCTTTGGTCTAAAAAATTAGAAGTGAAAACCAATGAGAACAATTCACTCAAATAAACTTATCTAAAAGTTATGACTTCTAAAGCAGCTTTGACTAAGCAGACATTTCTAAGAATATCACCATTGAAACTGTTAGAGCACTCCTTGCTTTCCTTCTATAGTTTTCATACATAACAGTAAACCAAGACAAACCAGATAAACTGGCTTAATGGATAAACTGGAAAGAACACCAGAGTAGACTTTTTTCTAGCAATTTAGGAATCACATAATACACAAGAAGCCAAAGTATCTAGAAAATACTACTGCAAGAAAAAGAAATGTGTAATATGCTAAGGCTCTTAGGCTATGTTTTTTCCTTAGAACAGTTAATGGCATTCATATTTGGCATGCATACTGACATTTTTCAGCTTTCATCCACCAGGTTTCACGTTTTTCAAACTCTTGGGAAATTAAAAGCCGTGACCAAGAAGAGAGAGTGAGACAGTGAGGTAAAGAGGAACAAAGACCCACAAGCTTGCAATAATTTCCACTAGTAACAAAGCAGATACATTAAGAGTATAAATCAGGTTATTACTTTCTACCATTTATTAACATTGGATGCTAGAAAAAGCATGCATGCCAAAGACCTTTTATCACTACTCTGCCACAGTGAATTGTACTATTTTCAGCTAAGAGTAGGTAACCTTGAAAAATTAAAAACTTTTCTGTATGTCTGAAAGAACATGTATGCTCACGCATGATGACAGTTTACAACAGTTCTGCATACAGCTCTTCAGAGAAGGGAAAACAAAAACCCTACACAAAAGGTGCTTCTAAAAACATCTGAAAATTTGACTAAACCAACTAGCAAAAAAGCCAAACCTTCTGACTACTCAATAACCAAGGATAGATTTTTTTCCTCTGATATTTGAATTGCTTAATCTTTCTGAAGTGAATGAAAAGTTAGGCAAACATCTGGAAGTTTTAGACATTTCTAGACTGTGTTTAATCACACAAAAGAATCCCATAATGAATTACTCAAGCTAGACTTTACAAGAAGACTGTTTTGTAACTACTAGCCACTGATCTAATAACATTAAAACTACTTTGTATTAGAATGAAGTAATTATCACTATTACCATCAGTATTAAGCCCTATCATACATGCTGAATTACTGCTATTTCATAAAATTCAAACATGTGAAGACGCACTCTTCCATTCTTAGGGTTACTTTCCCACCTGAGTTTTATCCTGTTCAAGTCTTTTCTTTTGTCTTACAATATCTTCAAGATGATATACTGATTTGGCTACTACTGGATCAATACTGAACAAGTCATGCGATGTCAAGGAAGTTTCCTGTCGTAGCATCCACTTATAAAAAGGAAGTCCAAGAGGAAGGTCCACCTGGAAACCAAAGCACTGGACTATTTAGTATTGAACTGTCTTCTAAAAGTGTATCTTTTACTATTTTATCTCTTGACTAAATCTAGAACACTTTCTCACAGTTCTGGCACACACCAAAACACCACGTCTGAGTGTTTTTGCCTCAGGAATTTACCGTCAAGAAAACACAACTGATTGCCTAGTGCATATACATTAAAGCAAACAGCAAGCTAACAACTACAGCAACAATAAGCCCAAACCAATCTTGAAAGAAGATTGGAGAGAGACTGCAACACACATAAGGCTTTTCCTTTTTACACTATAGCCTCAAAAGCCACTGTAAAGATCCTCAACATGTATTGTTGCCCTTTCCCACCTCAAAAGTTCAGCTGCATGCCCATCCTCCTCCCTCCCCTGCCGTCAGACTACCCTTTCTTCCAGAATTGAAAGTAATACCACTAAAGTCTTAATGCTTTTATCCCTCAACACAGTCAGAACTAGTATTTTTGTTCTACTCCTTCAGAATCAGATTTTCTATTTTATTCTCACCAGTCTAAAGTCCATGATTGCCTTGGCCATTAGTTTTCCCAGAAAGCGGAACTTCATTTTAACTTTTGCAATGTGAGCTGGCTTGGCTGTTCTACCGAAAGGAAGTGCAAAAAGGCCTTGAATGTTATGAATGTACTTGGTACCTTCCTGGCTTCCTGTTGAGGAAGAAAGAAAGAAAGAAAAAGTTCAGTACATACACTGCTAGTTCCAGTCTAGATGCAAGTGGCAACCAGATAACCATAACCCAACCTTCTTATAAAAAAACCCCAAACAAATACAAAAAACCCCAAGAAAACCCACAAAGATAATCACACACTGTTATGAAGCGTATTACCTGACCGCAAACTGAGGTGCTCTTTACGTAACTCAAGTCAACTTAGAATCAATTCAATACTAATCAATATTTATAGATTGGGCAGTAGAGCAATTACCTTTTGGATTGGCTAAAGTCACTTCTTCTCCTCTCCAAAGGCCTAAGTCTGCTCTCTGTAGTTCCTGAGATACAAGTGCATAGAACTCTAGTGTAGGGCCTAGGCCTGTGCCAACCTTCAGGGTAGGGAGGGTGAAGGGACAGGAGGGGAAATGAGATAAATAAGTAAATAAATTAGTCCATTAGGTCAGTTTAAATATAAAAATCTTTACTTAGCTTTAGAGAAATATAATACATTATTTGCTATAAAGAAGACTGCATTGCAAAAAGCATCTAGAGAACCTAACTACAGGAACATTTACAATACAACAGAGGCAGCCTGGAAAGACCAGGTATCAGAGGGAGTAACAGTGGAGCAGAAGTAGTAACCACCTAATGATCATATTATAGAGGAAAAGCACACAGCTGTTTGCTTAAGAATTAGAAAAAAATGTGCTCTGCAGAATAAGATTGATTGTGAAGTTTAGATTAGAAAGAGCTTCTAGCAACTAAAAATCACAACCAAGTGGATATGGGACAATTAATAGATAAAATTCTGCAGCACCAGCAATGTGAAAGGTGAAGAGTCTGACCAAGTCATTCTAGGAAAGTTGTGGTTGTTTTGTATTAATCTTCAGTAAAAGGGGTTAAATTAGACTGCATTGATATTACTTACTTCATTCTCATACTGGATTTCCAACATGGCTCTTGAACTGCCTAGATCCTGCATCACAGATTCTGCCTGTTTCAACAGCTCATCTCTGTTCACAGTGCGCTACACATTAGAGAAGTTTTAAGTAGTGAAATTACGACTTTAAGTCCCAGCTCCCAAGGTAGTTACAACAGGAAAAAATCAGTTATGCAAGTTTTTCCACCCCATGCCAATAGTTCCACAGTTTAACAATTTGTAAGTTTATACTTTGATATAATAATTCTTGTTTCTATATGAAAACTGTTTAGAATTAATGCGTTCAACATAAAATGAAAAAACAATGCCTTACATTTGTATCAGCATAATTAGTAAGTACTATTCTTGCCAAGAATCTGGAAATAGGACTGTATTATTGCAGAGAATTGTTGTCATGTGATGTTATATACTTCAAACTAGTATGTGGAGAAGAAAAGAGAATAGAGATGCTGAAACTCAAACCAAAAAAACCCAACGGCACTGGGATTCCTACATGTGGGAAGCTATTTCTATCTGAACTTGCCCTTTTTCCCCCACAGGTATTCAAGATCATATAAGCATATATAGCAAATCTTATTTTAAGTTAACATCTCTCCAGATTCAAGGCAGACATCCAAGATTCCCTTGATTTAACACAGTCACAGCTTAGTTTTATTATGTTGTGACAGGAGATTTACCTTCCCCAAATACAAGGACAGTATTTTTGTTCATGAAGGCTCTAAATCCTGTTGCTTTAATTTTTTTGAAAACCAAACAAAACAGAGGTTTACAAGCCAGTATGTGGAAATATCACAAATGTTGTCTGAACTTGGCATTCATTATTGCGTGTAGTTTTGGGAATTTTGCCAGGGCACAGCCGAGGCCCAGGCAGGCCGTGAGGGTGCCCCTCCTGCCACCGTGCGGCCGGCACAGACAAGACGTCTCAACTTTTCAGGGCATTGCAGGAACAAAAACCACCCCCCCTTCATCGCTACACTGCCAAAACCTTGCGCACAACGATATTCTTAGAGACAATACAGAAATAAACAGGTCGTTCATTCCATTTTAAACGAGATATACCTACTTTTTTCCTGTCCAGTCGCGGTGCCACTCTGCTATCCTGAGAATCTGATTGATTGATTTCTGGATTAGTATCCAGTAGTCTTTGCATGGCTCGATCACGATCAAAAGCAGTTACATAAAACAGCATTTGGCGGGTATCAAATGGAAAGAAAAATGGGCTGTAAAGAGCATTGGATTAGTCAGCTGTGTTCCAAGCAGCACCTATGACTTCCACTTAGTTTAAAACACAATAGAAATGTAGTGTGTCTGAAATTAGTGCTTTACTATAACATTGTGGTGAAAGCAGCTTCTAAGGGAAGCCTTACAAAACACACTTTAGTTACAATGCTTATGAGCAAGAGTCTAGAGAAATGCGATATATAGACAAAAAGTTCCAAAAGCTTTTAATGCTTCTTGAAAAATTAAATACTTGAATGCCTTGGCCATGCAAAGTTTACATCAGAAAATAAAATTCCTTGTTTACAACTTTTCTACAATTAGTAAATCTAACAGATCAAATATTTTAAGGTAAAGCTCCTGTATTTGGCAGCAGGAAGACATGAGAACCTGCCTACAGCAGCACCTTCCATCATTTGCAAAAATTCTTTAATCTGTGAAAGACTACCTGAAAAACTTATTATTTTATCACTTTCACTATTCTCAAAGGCACGTGTATGTTAACAGTAGAATCCTCCACTGACATTAAGTGAAAAGGCAGTTTTACAGAACAAATACTGCTACAGATGTTTGTATGAGAATATACACTCATACGCATCATCTATTATGTGGAATGTTTATGAAGTTAGAGATCTTATTTTTAAAATGCAAAGCCAAAGAGTTTCTCTAGAATATGTATTTCCAGTCTGTTGTCACCAATATTGCTGCTATTAACATGCTTCAAAAATCCAAGAATGTCAATTCTGATTTCTCATTCTTTCGAGTCTAAGAGCTTTACAGTTTATACTCTCTATTAAAATATTACGAAGTACCATGAATATAGCTTTATAAAAATTATTGAGGATATTTTATCAGTAATTATGAACACTTTCCTTTGTACCATATTGAATATGCCAAGGTAAATATAGCAATATGGTACGAATGCCATTAAGCAATTCAACAGGAGAAAAAACATCACCTGAATAATCACATACTATAATTTCAATGGAAAAACTTCACGTTGCTCAGGAAGTCCTGTAAGAAGTTGTCCAAGCTTTGCTGCTAGTCTGGCCCTCAATATGTGGTTTAAACTATGAAATATAGGTGTAAACATCCATCCAAGTGTCACTATGTAACTTGACAAGACTTCTGTGACTGTATTTTGAACTCTCAGGAGTCCCATCAGGGATGATGCACCTGTGCTTGCCCAGGCAAGATTCCTACAGAACTGACATTAGAGACACTGTACAACAAATCACACGTACCATGTTTTTCCAAGTTCTGTCAGCCAAGTTGGGATGTTTCCTGTCATGATTACCAAAGGATCCTGAAGCTGCCTGTTTGCTTTTGCTGTCAGTTTACTGTTGATAAACTCTGAGGTTGGAATTATCTCCTTGCAGACTGCATTCTGTTAAATAAAGTCAATGTATTTCTGGTTAGAGAAATGCTGAAAGAAATACCAAGTCTTCATTAAAAAAAATTTTAATGCTTCTAATTTGCTTATCATGGAAAGAAAAAAACCTTTCATTGTCATTTCCATCATCCAGAGTCTAATACATGAAAGAAGGACCAAGTAGGTTTATTCATTTTCTTTTCAGGAATAATGTTGGTCTTTTAACTTAAGGAAAGAAAAAGCATGGGAATTGTGTTCAACACACTATAGAGAAAATATGACTGACTGTAAGAATTTATAGCCATCTTGTCAGGAGTTAGAGAAACATGTAAGGGCAGATGACACTACTTGCATTATTCTGTCTTGTTGCAGGGCAGCAGATGGGGGAAAAATGTTACTTAAGATGTTACAGATGATTCTGTCCTGAACCAAGCACCAAAGTGATTTAAAAAGTGGTCTACTCACATCATACAAGTAATACCAGTATCGACTGATAGCATGTAGAACTCTCAAAAGAAGAATAACATCTAATGAGGGGTCTTCAAACGTTATATTTTCAGGTGGAGTAGATATGAGGTAAATTTCCAGAGGATTTAATACCGAAGGGCATACACCATCTAGCAGGAAAAAACAACACATTAACAAAACAAATCAATTAGAAGTCTTCCCAAGATTTAATTATTAGGAGCCTAGGTAGTATTAGTCATGGCATTCACTTGACTACAACAGTTTAGTTAAACAATTCAATAAATATCTTACTTTTAGTTTTAATATACAGATTAATATACGCTTACTGTTGTTATAATATGCTTGCTTTAAAAGAAACACTAGAGTATCTCTAAACATTGTCAAGTTTCTGAAAGGATGGAGAGTAAATCTAACATATTAGTAAGGCAACACACTCACCATGCCACAATTCATCATGTTTTTTAGAATTTCTAGGGGAGGTTTTTGTGGGAGCAGTTTGTGCTCTTCCTCTTTTACCACCAACACAGTCCTTATTACCATCTTCGTCCTCTCTCACAGGTTTGTACCTAAAAAGTAAACAAAGGTTTAAAATACATTTTTGAAATGCTAGCAATGAAACAAAAAGCACTTTTAAAGGTGTTAGTTCTTTGATTACCAGAATTTCACTTGAAGGACAGTTAAAAGCAGAAAGACAAGAACACTGCCCTGGGATATGATCCAGCCTTTGAAGCTAGGCCCTCAGAAGCAAAGTATTTCACATGGGACTAAAAATGGGGACCCTTTGGCTCCATGAACTGGAAGGACAGAAGGAGAAGATATAAACAAAACCCCAAGGTGATTGAGGTTAGAGTTAGATTAGGTTTTGGGGTGTTTTTTGTGGTTGTTTTGTGTTTATTTGCTTGCTTTTTTCTTTAGCACATTTATATTCTAAAAAGAGACTGCTGAATGTTAACACGTTCAGCACAGTCGTGAGTCAATGCTTCTTGCAAACTATGGCCAGAGAATACATGCACCTGCACAGCAACTAGCCATGAAAATTACTGTGAAGTTGACCATTATCTGTAGACTGCAAACATATTCTCTACTGTTTGTGGTTAGTTACCTAACACTAAGAATGATTTCTCCCCATCTAGCAGATTTTCCATTTCTTGCTCACCAGTTTTGCTCATGAGCTAAGAAGAATATCAACAGCTAGCAATGAACTCCTACTAAGTTTTAAGCATCTCAAGCATATCAGGAAATTCAAAGCTCCACAGTCTTGGAAGAAGAAAAAAAAAAATACACCTATATTCCAATTTTCTTGATGTATATACATCTAGGAAAGTGGAAAAGTTATTCCCCAATTTCTCCAGGCAACTTACCAAATGGTGTGCGTTTTTGTCCAAATCCCAGCTCTTCCTAATGGGTTGCTTTCATCATCTGTAGATTCCCTCTCTTCCTCAGCTTGCAAACTGTACTGCCTGACTGCTTGATACACAGTCATATTGTAGGGCAGCAAGTGATCTCCAATATAAAACTGCAGCCTATGTCGCACATTCCCTGAATTTAAGAACTGAGCAGCCTGAAGAAAAAAACCCCATACAAGTTAGGAAACTTGTTACATAGCTTTTCTTTTAGCCTCTCCCCTTACTCCCAGAGCAAAAGCTTACCAAAGATTCATCTATTTCTTCATCTGACCCATCATCATCACTATCTTCATCATCTTCTCTAACTCTTCCATAGCCTAAAGGCAAGAAGGAAGAAAGACACCCTCATTTCCGTCTTTACATGAAATGTAACAATGCTTTGGTACTTTCAACTCTTATGAACTCCACTGTACCAAACAGTTCTAAAACACAACAGTTAAAACCAGCAAGATTCAGAATTGCTAGAACAAATTCCAGTATCAACATCTGGCATCAAAACTGCCAAGCTACAGCCAGTGTGACAGAAAAGTAGATTATACTTCTGTTAGTATTTTGACTGCACTGTTTACAACAGGAAGCGGTTTGTCCCAGAAGAGGGAAGACATACTACAGCCTCAGTCTCCTCCCTTTTTTTTAATTTTTTTATTTACAGTACCTTCCATTGGTCTTCATCATTATCCTCACAGGTTTTTACAGACTCTACATTGACAGTAGGAATTATTTCAAGAAGGAAAACACAAGTGACTGTATAATATATAAATACCTCTAACTACAAGGTATCTTTCAATGGCTTGTACCAAAGCCAGAGGATCAATCTTCACAGGTCCACCTTTCCACTGTTTCACATTAGCACAGTCTGGATGTCTTTGCAGTTGGCATTTTAATTGATGTGTATTGAAGAATTTTAAAGCTTGAGATCCTCTGTTAAGAGAAAAACTCAAAATAATTTGTGAAAAAAGTTGCTACACAAAGAATCTAATAATCATAATTGCATTAAAAATGCATTAAAATAGGCTTAGACATGCATTTACAATTTCACTTGTTCAGAGTCTTACTTGTCAGACTGTTTCTCTAAAAATAAGCTACTATGGTTTGGATAAATGAAAAGTTTTCTTCCAAAAGAACACCAGAAGCTACATGGATTGAGAGCAAGTCCAGCCTGAAGTCTGATTACAATATGGCTTATACTGACCATCTTTAAAATCTGAAGTTGTTCAGTGGTCAGCTGATGCCATATGAGTTTTAGAGCTGCATTTACCTGCAGTGCCACAAGGATCAGAAATGAGCATGAAAAATGCAAGTATTCATTTACGGTTTTTTTCAGTAAGGACCTAAAGAGAAAACCTGAAAACTCCTCTGTTTTTTTCTTGCCAAGTATAGTTTATAACCATGTTCAACCTCACCAAACTATCAACACTCAAGCAAGCTGGTTTTATACAACAAGCCTCTTATCTATTTCCTCTGCTTCTATTTCCAGGTGCTAGTAAAAGACTACCAAAACTGAATGCCTCAAAATCCTCATTGACATAATCCACAGTAAAACTAGCAGTTAAATAATGCTACAGCAGTCTGGCTTCCTATGTTTCATTTTCTATCACGAAGAACAGCAAGATTTAGCTTATATGATTAGCAGCTTTTTAATTTCAGTTGTTATCCCACTTTTTACAAAAATAGTGTATATTAGGAAGTGTTCTGAAATTACAGAGCACATCTTTGCAAAAGCCAGTATAGAGAAACTGATTTCTTCTAATAAGAAATCTGTGTACTGCACTCATTTCCATTGATTTTAAGTTTCACAAAAAACAAGTACTGAATTTTAATGTTAGCCAGATTAATGCTATGGTGTGAGGCTCCAAAATGTCTAATATAATGGATATTGTGTCACCATTAGTGACAAAAAAAACCTTCACACTATCTTACTACCTGAGGCATAGAAAACTTTTGGCATTTCTAGCTTTAAAGAAGAGTTTTCAGAAATTCATTTTTTATGCTCCTCCTCTCAAGCTGAGCTTTTAGTCAGCACCAAAAAATACTTTCAAAACTTATATGCAACTTGTACTGAAACAGACTTATTATACAAGAAATGAAAACTAGTGTTGATTTATTGAAAAGAAGTATAGAAAAATAACAGTAGAAAAGGTCTTTAGTCACTCAAATGTGTTACAACACAACTAACAAGCTGGATTCCAAATTTATTTTATATCTTAAGACTCCGGGCAGGTCTACAGCTATTTTAAACCACGCTGACAGCCAAGAGTTATCACTCAATCCACTATCATCCTAGAGAACAGAACCTATACAAATAGTAAAGTTTAGCACTGTAATACACTCTCTGCAGTTGAATTACTTTGTTAAAAAACATCAACGTCCCAGCAATAGACAGTTTCTTTCCAGTGTTTGCTACATGGGGACAAGTAAGTCATTTGAATTTGTAAAGATTAAATTTACCAATTTAAAGTTACCAATCTACCACCTCCAATCTAAGTGAGAGAAGTTTCAAGATGGTAAGTAAACATTCAGTAAAATATTCCATCTTCCACTGAATAAAAAAGCCAACTGTGTAATTGCTTTTGTCTTTAATAGGGTCAGAAGTTTCCATTAGCACCATTACCTCTTGGAACTTTTAGTGTTGTTTGAAACGAGTTTTGGAGAACAAAAGCTTCCAATAAAACTGTTACCTGAGCATTAATCCTTACCTGCTCCCTGTTCCATTTCCACTAGGGAAATCATGAACTTTAACAGGAAACTGTTCCATCTGACTGAGGCAGTTGTTCATTTTATGGACTAATGCCAACAAAGGTGCATTTTCTAATGGCTCTAATCTCCCAAGGGGCTCTTCTCCAGGAAGCTGAAATATAGTCCAGTCTTTCAGTTATACGCTTGAATTCAACCATCTTAAAGAATTTATACCATAAATTATTTTTTTAAAAAACAAAATTAAGAATCAGCATTTTCACTGAAAGTAGCAGCAGTATCAGGATGACTAAATGACACAGAAGTTTATGGAAGACTTGTTTCAAAGAAGATACTTTTTTCTCCTGGTTTCAACTGAATAGCCCTACAGATTAACCATTCACCCTTAACCACGGGCAATAAGCTTTTTGGAAGTTTTAGTTATCTACCTTCCTCTCTTCCACTTCAAATTTCTTCCTTTAGAAACAGAACACTAGTTTCTTGCAGTATTTAGGACTAAAAAGAACAAGTGGTAAGATTACTCTCCAAACTCTTTCCATATAAACTTCTTAAAAGACAGAAACAACTTGTAAGTTGTTCAAGACTCAGATAACTGGACATTTTGGAACTTTTTCCACCGCTGTGTGGAATTTTCTGTAATTACAGGGTGTTCGAGAAAGTTCATGACCTATGAAGACACTGAACAATGTGAAAGTTGCAGTGTTATACAGCTTAGGCATAAACAAAACATTGTTTCTGTACTCCACCTTTAAGATAAGGTCAACACAGAACCTCTCAGATGGTTTTTCAAGAAAGAAAATTTAAAAGACTAAGAACTAAGAAGGCCAAAACAACAAACAAGAAAACTTACTGGAGACGAAAAAAATACATGAAGAAATCTTTTCAATCTGATATCCCTGCTAACAGCGTCTTTTTCGCTTTTAGATGTCAAATAAAGCAGCAGTTGTTTAACAAACCCACTATGCTGGATTTCAAATGAGGAGACGTCAGATTCCGAGACAATGCTACGGATTTCTACAAGGCACTCTGTTCCACCATCCACCTGAAAACATGAATGCAGTATTTTATTACCCAGGTACTAAGGGCTTAAGAAGTGCTATCTTTCCTTCTACTAGGAACAGCTCAAAAGGGAAGGAAAAAAGGAAGTCTGGAGTGTACAGTAACTCAACAAAAGCAGTAACACAGGGCAAACAATCTGAGGATAAGCACTTCTCGATTCAAGGGGAGACATTACAGGCAACATCTACACGTTCTCTATTTTGAGAGAAATTCAAGGTCCCACTTCGGTCTCACACAAAGTAAAGATGAGCTCCAAACACAGGTGCTTTTTGTTTAAAAACCAAAGAAACAAAAAAAACAACACACCAAAAAAACCCCCAACAACTCAGATTGGTATATATTCCACATGACATCTGTGTGGGATAGAGGAGGAGGGGAAGTTTCATACTTTAAGAATTGCTTAGATCAAAGCACAGAACATAGTTCAGCTCTTGTGCTGCTTTAGAAGTTACATGTTTAGAACACCTAGCAAGGACCACAACAGTCTGAAAAGCAAGGCTGAAGTTTGTGACACCCCAATCTGTATTTCTTCTACCATTTTAACAAAATGTTTAGTTCCCTCTTCTTGTCCCCTCAACCTCAAAGTTTTCATTACAAACTGTGTTGTTCTTTAGGTATAAAGTCAATCCCTAACACTTAACTGTAGAACTTTTGGATCTGAAATAAAATGCTATGTAAGTGACACACTGCCAGGACTGGTCTTTCATCATAGGTGATGCATGTTAGAACTTATATACTTATTCTAAAAAAACGACTCCAAGTCAAGATTCCTACATCAAGTCAAGAAATGACTCCCCACTCCAAGTAAGTTTGCCACTTCTAACCTGGAGGTTGAGTTGTTCAGTTGCAGTGCAAAGTCTCTGTAATACATTTAGTGCAGGATTGCTTCCGTCCATGTTTTCAGAACTAAAATAATGTTCTACAAATTTATGGGCTTGCTCCTTAATCCAGCCCTTAATTTTTTCTCTGTAAAGAAGTACACAAAAGACATTTAGCCACACTCAGCATTTGCATACGTCAAATTACAAGTACATACAGCCAGACACTAATTTTCTCCATGTTGAATAGCAGTCACAGAAAACCCTTCGGTTTTACTGCAACACAGTGAAGTTCTTTTCTTTACAGATCACTTCTTGCATCACTTCTTTTCAGTTCTCCATTTTCCCCCCACCATACAACTTCAAACTACTAAGAGGTTATTTTCTCTACCTTAATTTCTTGATTCTTTTTCCATCATTATTTTAGCTGTGGTTAAGACCAAACTTCTTTGATACATGCTACTTAATCACCAGATCATAAGTACCTGCACCTCAAAGTCAACATCATGTTACAAGTATTTTGAATTTTTTGTGTGTACCTGTTATTGGAAATGGTATCCTTGGAAGCAGCCCTTGCAAGACCACTTACTCCTGCTGTTCGTGCTGGTTCAATATTATTACTGTTGGACTGTGTGCTTAATCTTCCCCATGTTTTCGGATTTAAACTTGCCAAGAAAGAAGATTTAGGAGACTGAGTAGTTGTAGGGCTTTTAGCTGGAGGAAGTAAAGACAAAATGTAAGAGAATCAATGTAAGACAAAATGTAAGAGAATTTTTGCAGTTTACAAGCCTATTTTAAAAGGACAAAGTATGATTTTAAGAATTATTTACCTTGATTGTCTACTTTGTCATCATCTCTTGGAGGAGAGTATTTTGGTCTCCTTGGCCCTCGTTTTGGCAGTCTTTTTCTCTTTAGAACATCACTCAGTCGTCTGTGCAAAGTTAAAAATAAAGTAACGTTACCACGCATGAACGTATTGACACACACACACCCATCCCTCAGTTTAAGATGCATCTCCCAACCAGTTCCTTGAGAATTAAAGAACAGGTTCCATCCCATAACGAGGAGGACACTCCCTGCCCTGGAAGAAGGGGCCTCAACTCTATTTTAATTGACAGGGCAAAGTGACTATTCCAGCCAGAAAAAAAGGGGTTTAGCTTGCTGTCATCTTTCTACTGTGAGCAGCCAAATACAGCCAGAAGTGACATTAAATAGAGGTTTCTCATAATTTTCATGCTTTAATTTGTGCAAGCATTTGTTTGTTCATTTACTTGAGTACACTTAAAAAGAAAAAAGAATTCTACAAATGTCTACTGAATAAACACCAAAAAAAATTGGATATTTGACCTGCCTTCCCTACCAAAGCCCAGAAAACACTTTTTCAACCATTTGTGGCATTCCACTCACTGAGCCCTATACTTCTCAAGTTCACATATTTCAACTCTGGTTAAAGTGACAAATACTTGACCTTTAAAATACGGGCAAACTAGAGATTTTAATTCTACAAGTGTTCAAAACTATTGCCTTCCAACAAAATAACTTCAGGACAATTTCTTTTTTCTCTAGTCTCCAGCAGAAAGGAACCATGCATCATAGCTCAAAGAATCACTGTACTCAACAGTTAAATGAGACTATAGCTGTTGCTCTTGGCATTCTCTCAAAACAGAAATTTATTTAATATCATTACAACATAACTATCAGGTGAGTAGTTTGGGTCTTTTTTTCTTTTAAACATTTAATATAAAATGTATCAAAACTACCCACTGAAAATTTCAACACTACTCCATTTTACTTTTTTAGAGAAAAAGATCACAGCAAAATGCAGATGATAATGTGGGCAGCCCATGTCACTCAAGGCTTCTTTTTAAAAAACAAGATTTAAAAAAACCCAAAACCCAAACCACCAAACCCAGACCAATCAGATCACTTTTCAGAAAGTTCACTTACCCCTGTGGGCTCAGATCCAAAGAATCCTCCCGGCTGTGCTGTAAGCTGGGAGAGCCCAAATCTGCAGCTGCATTACTGGCAGCAGTGGCTGTCCCAGTACTTATCGTCGTAGTGGTGCCCAGTGTTCCTGATCCATTAGTGCATACTTTTGGTGGGCTTGTTAGCAAAGCCTCAGACTCTGCCAAGTTTTTCACTTGGTGCATCACCCCTTTGAAAAAGAAGAAATCTTTGTTTGGTGGGTTGATTTTGGAAGGAAAGAGGGGGTGGTGGAGATGTGGTGGCAGGAACAAAGATGTTTGAAAATATAAAACTGAGTGTTATTTGAACCTCTGTTTTGACTATGGCAGTATTTGCTCACCCCACCCATCAATAGTAAGTTTTAAAAGCAGTTCTACCTTTTCTCCAAAAGGTTAACCTACATAGTTTAAAAATAAATAAATTACAGCAGTATGAACAGTAGCTAAAGAAACCCCAAGCACGAAGAGTAGGAAAAGACTTCCTGCCCAATATTCATCGGTTTTCTCCAGTCAGACTTCCCATGTAGTTTCAGAGAGTCATCTTCAGCTTAAGTTCACTAGTATCTAGTAAGCCTGTACAAACTTGCTTCAGATTCTGAAATACAAGCTTGTCTCCTCCAGAGTCCAGGTCAGCTCCTCCCTAGTATTATGAGGGCAGCTTGCACAGATTTGCCCTTATTATCCAAGAACAATATTCAGTTTTTACAGCTTGGGGAGGGTGGAGAGAGGGAGTAAAGGATATGAATTCTCCACACACACGTTTTTAAAATACTACATAAAGAGGTGAAGAAAAAAAAAAATGAAACCACGATTTACCTTCTCTTCTGAAGTAAACACTAAAAATGTCAGGTAACTTTTGCATTAAAATCTCTGCCATCTGCAGGGCTCCAACTACTATCTTAAGGTCTTGACTCGACAGCATGGAGGCAATATGACTAAAACAGATAATTTATTAGAATTAGCTTTGTCTTTTTTTTGGTTGTTTTTTTCTTTTTAAATCAAGTTAGTTTATCTTGTATACACAGCACTGGAGACTGAAAGCAAACAAATTTCATAGTGCTTTTATAAAAGGTATAAATAAAAGGATGAAAACAGTCCTCTTCCCACCTACATCACTTTTACCAAGTTTTAACATGGCGAAAAGGAGAAAGTTTCCTCCCTTCATAAACACGGTGTTGTGGAACTCAGTACTGTCTTTGAAAAACTACTCAGTTTATTTTCTAGTTGCATCCTTTTATGTAGATTCCCAACTTTATGTATAACATGAAGTAGAAGTTTCACAAATTAAACTTACCAGTTGAATGCCATGAGTGTCTCTTATTATTCATATTGTATTATCTCAAAAGTTATCTTACCCTCAGAGTAGTTCATAGGCAAGCTTTAGAAATCAAAAATCTAGTAAAGGGTAGTATTAGACACTACCAGTACACACAGCTATAGGCCACTTAAGTTTCTAGTAAGTGCCAGCAATTACTGCAAAATCTATGCTGCAAAAATATTCCTGCAGAGCTGGCCGCCTCAGCTTTTGGAAAATAAATGAGACTTTAAAAGTATCACTTTCCCCTAAAAGAGATGATTTAGATAAAGTAATCACAAGTTTTGAGTTGCAAACACAAAATTCATTTCATTTGCAACAGTTAACAAACTCACCTTGAAACAGCATGGTTTTTCAGCACATCCTTCAGAAGTTCAGCATCAGCAAAATAAATTATCCTAAGAATTGCTCTAAGGCACTTGTGTCTAACAGCAGGTCCAGCTGAAGAACTATATACTTCATAAAGAACACCAAACAATGTTTTGATAAAGGATTTTGCCAGTTCTGGGTCCTCTTTCATTAATTGTGCTCGAGCATCATCCTTCTTCAATTCCGAATGTCCACCTGTGAGAAAGTGTGCAACAAAATCATTATGTAGTCCTTTGCATCTCTGCTCTGATGATTACCTTCTTTGGTTACAACTGATTTAATTCAGATCTTAAATTGAAGATAAAATTTAAGAACCAGAAGTCAAAGTGAGTGCAAGTAGGTACAAAACCTCCTCCTTCAAGGAGTTCAGTCTTTTTTTCCTTCAGTTTTCTTATGTATTTCTGTACAATAGTAAGAAGCCCTCAGAGTCATCGTTAAATAAAGAGCTGTATGAATAAAACTGCTTCAGAAATCCCAAGCCAGAAACACCCCCAGCTCCCTCCCAATTCGATACATTTTCAGTTCCCAGGAGTTTACATGTTAAGAAGCATGCATGTCAACAGTATGAGTGCTGTTATGAAGCTTTCTTCAGTCACGTAAATCAGAAGAGTTTGACACTCCACAGAAGTCGTAAGAAACGTATTAGTTAAGCAATAAACTGCTGCACACCCCAGCATAAACTGACCATAGTGAGACATCAGGTGTTTCCTGAGCTGTACTTACTAGTGTTTGTATTGGCTAAAGGGTTTGGTTTTCGCTGAATGGCACGTGCTGTTCCAGTATCCTCATTTATTTGCTGCATAGAGTTAAAATCAATAGTGTAGACACGCCCAAGTGTAGACAGGCTTATCTCATCCTCACCAACCTGATGAGCTGCCTAAAACCAAGGAAGAGTTTAAAGTTAAGAAATCCTCAACAAATAGAAAGCTATATGAAAGGTGAAGAGAGGGGTAACACAGTAGGAAAAAGTGACTGAAAGAAATAGTACGAATAAGTGGTTTGGTATGACTGAATACCAAAACAGTGCAAAATTATAGCAGGATGTTTGAGGAAACTTGTGTTTCTTACTCAGAAAGTTCAAGAGTGACATGCTTAAAGACAAAGAAACCACTCGATTCCCTGTACAACCGCACGCAGATTTTAAAAGCATCACCACACAAATGTGTGGAATTACTACCTCTATTATTCGACTATCAATCCTGTTATAGGGATGCCAGAGACCCCTGTCATCTCGCCATTGCCATATTGCACCATCTGTATTTTGTGCATTTCCTTTCTTTAGCATAGTATCAACAGCAAAGATTCCCTCTTTTGGCAGGCAAGGCATCAGTTCACTGTAAAGAACATTAAAACAGTATTTTACTAGAAGTATACAATAAAGTCCATCTAAGCTGAAAAATAGTTTGCCTTATTTTAGTGAAGTTATGGATTTTAACACACCAACCAGACCCAAAACCTAGGATTGCAGAACTTACCAGATAAGAGAAGTAAGCTCATAAAGTTCTTGAGGACTTCGTGGAACAAGATCAATTTGTTCTTGACAACTCCCATTTGAGGCTCCACAAAGGAGGAAGTGAAGCGTTTCTGCAATATCTATAAAAATCATTACTCATGAGACTGCCTGCATCAGCATATGGACTCCATTTTCTGTTGGACACTACACAGAAGAGATAGCTAAGACAAAAGCCATCTCTTTGAACACTAAGAAACACACCTGTTCTCAGCTCTGGAGTTTGTGGCTATTTTGTGTTTGGGTTTTTTCCTTTAAGGGACAACTAGGGAAGAAATATCACTCGATATACAACACACAGAAGAAAACAGGGAAACATACAGCACAGTCGAAGTGGTAAGTCAAAATTTATGAGATGGTACAAAGAAAACAAGTGACCACTAAGACACCTATACAGCAGTTACTCTTGTTAATGTTTTCTCCTAGAAGAAGTACTTAAGTCACGTGGTTCCCCAACATGGTAAAGACTATAAAAAGAATTATTCAGCTTGGGTTGGAATAAGAATCATTTGTGCAGCCAATACAGACTCAAAATTAGGTGAGCACTGCAGTGACAGTAGCTAGAAATTGGAAAGGGGAGAAAAAACCCTCTGGATAAAAGCTTTCAAAAAATTTAATTAAACTTTTTATCCTAGGGGAAGCACAGTAAGAGAGAAAAATTAAAAGAATATTTACATAATCAAGTGCACAGAGGTTCATACTGATTGGAGGCACTAACTTGAACAGGTCCCCTAGAATATGAAAGAGTAAGAACTCACTTTGCTTCATAAGCTGGACTGCAAGCGTAGGGCAATTGGAGCACATTAGGGAGAACATGCGCACCACCATGATGAACATTCCTGAGCTCAGGATTGGAGGTGTCACGACCAAGAGCTGCTGGATATTTGTTAACAAGTCCTTGGAAGCAACCTGCTGCAGCAAGTTCTTCAGGAGGGAGCAACAACATGGGAAACATTAGTCTTTGAAAGGCAAGCCCTCAAGAGAAATACAGTGGGGGAAAAAGAAAACAAAAATGCACCCCCATCCACACTCTTACCTCCTCATGCTGGAAATTGTCCACTAGCCGTGCAAAACAGAGACAAGTGCTTTCAACAGACTTTTTGTCCTGTTATAAAAAAAGGTAAGTATTTGTTTCAATTGAAACAGTCAAACTTGCAGTAGATCATCCTATCACTTTGCGGCATTCATAAAATTTCTGCAAAAGGGCCAGTCTAATACTATACAGAACATTACAGCTCTGACTTTTAAGTTCACTGATACAGTCTAAACTGAGCTCCTGACACAGCTGTGCTTCCTGCATATTCCCTGGGAAACACCCACACTTGCAACACAAAATACTTTTAGAAATGAATAAATGGATCTCTAAGACACTTTGGAATCCTGCAAGGAGGAAACAAAAGGGGAAGGAGCTACAAAGCCAAGTAACAAGAGATGTAATAGTAAGCAGGAGGGAAAGCTACTGTTCTACAGACTACGTGAAGCCTGATTTTGGTATTATGCAGCACAGCCAACACAGCAAATCTAGACACAAGTAAAGACTGCTGTGAAAATAGTGCTAGTTAGAAGTTCAGTGAAATGCTCAAAAAAAGTTCATGTGAAGATAATAAAACACTAAGGGTAGTTTAGCACTGGAAGAGGTTAGCCTGAGAGATTAAGTCTCCACCCTTGGAGACACTTTAAAAAATTTAAAAAAAAAAAAAAAAAAAAAAAAAAAAAAAAAAAAAAAAGAAAATCAGCTGGACATGCTCCTGGGCAATCTGCTCTAGCTGACCTTGCAGGGGAGTTAGGATTAGATAACTGAGGCCTCTTCCAGCCTCAACTATTCTGTTAAGAGCTAACTCATGATTCTTTTCCAGAAAACTTCCACTTCAAAATTTCTTGAAATCTTACTTTTGTGGGTTGTAGCTTCTTTCAGAAAGCAGGAATCAGTACTTGTCCCTACAACTGGTGAGAATGGTGCTTCCTGTTTCTAGAGGACAATCTAAAGCTGACATTTGACTTCTTAGAAGCTGCTTCAAAGATTCAAGTTGTCTTTCAGCAAGATGATGTTGGCAAAATTAAGAATAGCACAAGAATGCACAAAACCATTACCTGGAAGCTTCCATATAGTTGCATTAATTAATAAACAAAATACTTCTCCCTTTTCATCACTTTAACAGGGATCTGTCACGCAGATCACCAAAAATCTCTTTTGGTGCACCAATCATCTTAAGTGCTCATTTATGCACACAGCAGCATTGCAGGATAAGCAGGCCTTAGGAACCTCTTGCTTTAGGATTCATCACTTCCAACTACTGTGCAAGAGCAGGAACTTTTTCAAAAAGCCATAAACTCTTCCAAAAAGTCAAAGCAGAAAAAAAACCCACAAAAATTGAAACTGAGGCTGTTCTGAGTATAAAGTGGGAGAGAACCTTGTAACCCATTTGTTAAGGGAAAAAAAACCCAGTAATGCTACTGGACTTCCTCTTACTGATCTCCTTGTTCTTACAAGGACTACAGAATCACTATTATTCATGCTCTAAGTTAAAGTACCTTGTTTATCTTGTTTTATAAAATGTCGTGTTTACAAAAAAACAAAAGGTCCATATGCACATTAGGATATCACAACTTAATAGTATAGAAACCTAAAGTCAATTAGCATCTTGCAAAGGCAAATAATACACAGCAAAGAACTAGGTATCTGAAGGCAACTTTAAACTACCTTCAGATCAAAATTAAAACGTTCCATTTTTTAACAGTTTCTTACCTGATGGGTTAACCTTTGTGTAAGCAGTGGCAAAGAGTCTGCCACAAAGTGAAACTCATCAGGTGTTATACTCTGGCAGCAGTTGGCAGCGATAGCTAGTGCATTCCTTTGTGCATTTATACTGAAGAATTCCAGATACAGCAAACAGTCTGCCAATCCACCCTATAATAAAATAAACAAATATGTTCACTCTCAGTACTGCTGAAGTCATAGAAAGTTGTATTCTTATTTCATCTTCGCAGGAGATCACCAAGATGTAGAACTGGTAGAGGCAGAAACGGGTGGGTTTTTTTTTTACTTACTGCCTGCAGAATGGCTTTACTGTGCCTACGTGACAACATCTCCAGGGCTGTAAGTGCCTGCTCTGCCACGTCAATGCACTGGATAACTTGCAGCTACAAGAAAACAAAAGAGTCTGTAGGCCAATTTCTAAACCAATTTACAAAAAGAATCATCTTGATTAACACTTGGACAGATAGCCTCTACTAAGTCACATATGCTAATGAAGCCAGCTGTGATCGAGCCTGCCAGTTTAAGGCTACCTCAGCCATGGTGCTACTCCAAGAGACAACAGCTCATAGAATTGCACAGGATGTTTGCAACACCAGTCCAATAAAACATTCTCAGTGAATCAGAGAGCACTTTTCAGTAAGGGTGGGAACGAAGATTAAGCCTGGCTTTAAAGCTCCTCATGCATTTTATATTGTAAGCCATGAAAAGAAACCACCATCTTAATGGCATTTCCTAAAGTTAAAACAAAAGAAAATTCCCTCAAACTGTTTAAGCAGTTTTAAGTTCATTTTACCTTTTCCAAGAAGACAGGAATTGCATCTACCACTACAGCAGAAGATCTGGGAAGTGCTTCCATCATGTACGTTAAGGCCCGACATGCATGATTCATCTATTAAATATATAGATATTTGATTTTAAGTTCAGATGACATATTTTTGTATTTCAAAGGTTTCTTAAATATTACGAACTACTTACAATGTCAAAGTTGTGCTCCATCTGCAGCAGTGTTATCTGTTTAAAAAAAAAGTACTGTTTAGAAAAATGTACCTAGATATCATCATAAGAAGGGTACAAATCACTATTGTAGCTTTCAACTCAGCATTCTGAAAGTTGGTAAGAGTTCCAAAAGAACCACTACCTATTCTTGGGCTATTAAAGAATTAACAGGTATTGAAATTTCGCAAAAAATGCTCTCAAAACCAAATAATGAGATAGATACACATATGCACACTTACAAGACTACATAATAAATGAAGATTTAATTTAAGCAAGATATTGAGTGAAATATTATATCCTCCAACAGAAATACAAAATTAAATCTTTACCAAAGCTGGTACAACACTCTTGACTGGAAATCCTCCTAATGTTTCTTCATTTCCCATAACCAACAGCTGGCACATCTCAATCACTGCCTGTAGTTGCTGACTTTCATCAGTGGCTTGGAGACCTTGTAAAAGCTGTTGAGCTTTAGAACCTAGATATCCAGAAAAAAATTTAGGAAAGAAGATATTAGGAAACATAAGTGTTCAAGGGAACTGTTATGCTATACTTCTGCCAGGGTGGAAGACCAAAGATAGTTTGTTTTCCTCTGTATTTGTAGTTTCATTTCCTTTCCCTGTCATAAAAAGGGGGAATAGGGAAGGGAGACAAAAATCTCACTCTTGGCTGTCTTTCCAGTGCAGAGTGGTCAGCACAGGGAGTCCACCACACTGCTCACCACAGTCATCTTGCCATCCTACAGCAGGTGCCAGAACCCACACCACCCCACCTTCATACAGAAAGGACTTTACAACACCCCCAGGTAATACAGCACACGGAGCACCCGTGAGACCCCATCCTCTTCTTGGCATGCAGTGTAACCAGCTGCCTTTGGCTCTCCTGGGAAGCCAAACAGACTCGGACTAGAAGGTACACATCTCATCCAGCTGCATAATGCAGACCTGGTGGAACAAGTCTAAGGACCCATGTTCTCACTGACACAACATCTGAAGGAAATTATTTCTGTCTGAAACCTAAGACACTTCTGAAACTAAAATCAACATAACTTAGAACTCACATCTACTAATTATTTTAAAGCTAGCTTAAGCATTTGTTTAAAGCTAGCAAAAAACTCAAGGGGGTTGGAGAGGTCTTTTGTTAAGCAGCCCATCATGCAGAAGAAAAAGATAAGGAAGGGGTGAAAAGGCAAGAACCCTCCCTTCCCCACCAAGGAGGGAACATTAGATGCCCCAAAAAAGAAATGAAAAGAAATACAGCTAAGGCAAATTTCTCTTCCTTACAGGAAGTAAATTAATATTGTTGACCAGTGGTCTAGCACTATCATGACATACCAATCTCCAACATGTAAAATATTATATTAAACTATAAAGCTAATACAATTATTAGATTTACTACTGGCTGATTTCTAATAGTCTGGAAGTGGAAAGAATTAAGTCAAATTAGACAAACTTTGCTTACTAGCTCCACTTCCAATTGTCCTGTGGAAGAGCTGCGACATCCGAGGACCAAGAGGGCCAAACAGGTGAGGAGGAAGACCCCTAGCCTCTAATAGAGCTAAAAGCAAACAGAGGATAACAGCCATTGTCAAAGCTTCTATGTATATTTTTAAAAGCTTAAATTCCATGACGTTATCATTTAAGACTACTAGAATTTTGATACTTTAAGAGTTAGAATTAGATGACTGCAGCTACCTCAATTTTGAAAAAACACCAAAAAGACAATCTTTAAGGAACAAGTAACTAATTTTTGTTTGTATCAGAGCATTAAGGCCCTTCAAGAAGTCACCCGCTGAGTTTCCAGTTATGTATTTCACTGAAGTAATCTGGTTTATTACACTGCTACAAGCCAAGAGCCAGAACAGCAGATACATCAGGCTGTAATTTCAAATCTGAACTCAAACTGCATAGAATAGGTTAAGCTTATCTTCATGTTTTCAGGACCTGCAGGCACTACTAATCTGAAAAAAAGGACACTGAAAAACAGGTTCACACCTGTATTTGCTGAGGAGCAGGAGACAGAAGAACTCTGCCAGGTACTAGCAGGTTTCTTTTTTGATTGATTTTAAACACTTTGCAGTAGCATTACTTAAGCTAAACTAAGTGGGTGATTCTGATTTTTATTGTAACAACCATGACTACTGCTGATCAATAAAATAATCATTAATAGTGAAAACCAATTTAGCTCAACACTCCTAATGCACACCTATGCTTACTGAGAACTACAAGCAAGTGAACTGGTACTGACACAGCACTCACTTCCATATTAAATATCCATATTAACCAAAACCTGCCATTTGCAAGGGGGATCACAATCCTAGGACTCTCTGCAATGCAGTAGGCAAAATCATTAGACCAGTTGCAGGACATGCAAACTGAGTTTATACCTGTCATACTCTTGGGTTTTGAGAGACCAGAGTCCTTTAGCCCAAGCACAAAAGCAAGCATTTTAAGAACATTCAGATTTTGTTTGGTCAAAGCTCACAGCAACATGGGTATCAATGACAAGCACAAAAAAATGTTATCCAGAAGCAGGCAGAGTACAGTAGGCCTAACCTGGCCTGTACACTTAAAACATCCTTGCAAAGACTATTTTCATATTTAAGCTTACACACTTAACAGTACTGAGTTCTCAGTTGTCTCCCCCCACCTCCTCCTGGAAAATCATCAACAGTAGTGTATTACACACCATTTAGATGAGTAAGGACACTATCCCACCCCCTCCAGACATTACTTCCAATTCTTGCATCTTTAGTGAATTAAGGCTTGTAACTCCTACTTCAGAATTCCTGTAAGCAAAACCACATTCACAGACAGTGAAACAAAATACAACCTTTCCACTGAATGTAATACAGTATTTGTGTAGGTATGGCTATTTATAGGCTGCAAACAACAAAGAAGGTAAATTAATAATAACTTTTATACCTTGTAGTCTTCCCATCTCAGAATCATCTGACTCACTTTCTCCAGAAGTTGTCATACCTACAGCTCCAGCAACAGAACTAGAAGCTAAAGAAACAAAGAGAGATTAATACAAGTTACAGTGCCTTTAGAGCTAAAAAATTCACATCAAAGAAAGTCTCCACCATCAAAAGTGCGCTCTGCATTAAACACTGCCACCAGCAATCTCCTGTACAACTTTCACTTTAAAACAGATCAGTCTACAGGTCTAGTACTTTCCAAAAGCCAAAGACAGTGGCTTTAACAACATAAGGTAATGAAAAAAAAATAGTTAGATCCACAAATTAAGTTTCAGACAGATTTACCTGTATGCTTAGATGTATGCTTTTCTTAATTGAGTAGTTTCCATTACTTGACTTTTTGTACTGCTGTAGCTAGCTTTAACCATAGAATGTTTAATATTTTCCACCATTCAGCATAATTACTGAAAAGCTCCTTCGAACTCACTGATTAGGACCCAATGATAAAATTATCATCTAACAGGGCTGTGCAAGTAATAATACTCAACTTAGCTACAAGTTTCTCCAGTACAGACATGCCTGCAATTTCAACAGAAAATTTGTAGAACGTTTATGAGTAGTTTCAGCAGAGCTTTTACAGGTAAATGCATGCCTTCTATATTCTGAACAGTTTGATGTCTTTTCAATTGGTAGTAATTTATGTAGCATCAGCTGAAGTTACTTTCTGAAGAAGAAGAAGCAGCTTGAAAACTAAAGTCTAGTTTACTGGATATAGTTTGGAGACTAAAAAAGTGTAACTGAAACATGTATCAAACAGCCAAGAGATCATAATCAAAAGTAAAGGTCCCTTTCACTCAAAAATCTTCCAGTATTATCTACCAGCTTAAATAATTTCTCTTCAGAACTTAATCCATTTAATTATTTTTAAAGGCAAAGAAGTTTATATCAGCAACTATGCAAAAAATTCTTCAGTTGGAATTTCTTCTTACCTGCAGCTCCCTGGGGAGGCTCATCTGTTCGTGCAGCTGAAGAGTTAACTCCATCCTGGTTGTTGTCAGGATCAGCCATCTTTTCCTGTCGGCGAGCTTCAGCTGCTCCTCTTTTGCCCAGGCCAGAGCCTCGCCGACTAAAGGTTCAAAAAACAAAGTTTCAGACCTTATGAACTAAGACAAGAGATGTATTAATGTAGGTCTACTCAAGACTACATAATGTTTATGCACACCACTACCACAACACTGCAGAAATTGGCAACTTTTGTATGTATCAATCTTCAGAATTATCCAACCCTTCTTTACACTCCTTGCCCTGCACCATGGCAGTAATTTGTTTACACTAATGCATTACAGATAGGTCCTTACATGACACCCTTCAAGACAAGGCAGTCTACTAAAATACAAGAGTAAAAATGAACAAGCTTAAAGTGACTGTTAGCTATAAATCAGGTACACATCTGAGAAGTCCGAGGATGGAGTAACCATTGTTAAAGGAAGTTCCGAAATGCTGAAAGCAAAAAGAGCATTCTGATATTCAATTTGGCTTTCAGTGCCAGAACAAGTTTGAGGCGATGAGCCCATTTAGATTTGCTGTTTTAAACACTACTGTCATCATCACTACAAATAAAGTACACAGTCAAATTCAAATGCACACTTGACAACAGAATCAAGACTTTAGAAGTGGTTTTTTTATATTGTGGAAGAGGGAAGAGAGGTTACGCTGGAACGACTAAACATAACCTAGGCATTAGAACAAAAATAAAGCTTATTAAGTCTTCTTGCATCTAGTTTCAGAATATATGCAACCACAGAAGTTTACTGCACCACAGGACACATTAACTCTTCCCTCCCGTTTAATCTACCAGGTGTTTAAAATTACTAATTCAGGACTACTTGTCCTTTGCATCAGGAAGTATATTAAGTACTTAGATGTAGTATTGTTCAGATAAAACGGCTGACAAGCTGAAAGGTTTAACAGTGCACACTATTAAAACAGACTCCTGCGTGGTACCATGAAGTCTTATTTTACAATACAATCATCTATTTAACTAGTTATGATGGACAGTAGCTCAGCACTCTCTCTGTGTTAAGTATCTTTTTTAACACCTGCCTAAGGACAGAATTACCTAAGTTTGTGATACTGGCTTTCAGAATTTCTCTTCCTTCACCTCCACAGCTGAGGGACTTGCTGAAAGTTTGATGGTGACAAATTCTATGCACTATACATGACACCGGTGTACAGAGCAATCCAGCAGGCCTGAAAAGCTACAGCTACTTTTACAATAGCCAAGTAAGAGACAAGACCAATTTTCATTATGAAAATGACATCAGTGTCAACTCACTGCAGTAATCATGTTTTATTTTCTTAAGTTTTACCTGGTGCTAGCACAGGAGCCCGTGGTCTTTTGCCGTGTGCTCCGCCGTAAACTGGGGAGCTCAGCAGGTGGTGATTCACTGCGCTTCTTTGTAGATTTTCTTAGACCTATATAATATGGAAAGAATTGAGAGTAAATCACTCTTTAAATACAGAGCAGTTCTACAAAGAAGTTCAACTTGTGTACAGGAAACCTCCACACAGAAGAACAGCTTCTACACTAGAAGCACAATAAACCCAAAACTGCTTTCAGTCACCTCACACTGATCTGCTATAGCAGTAAAAGGTTCAAGCATTTACTTTCACTCATTATTTTGAGTTAAGTAATAATAAACCCAAAGTTGATATGTTACTTTTCCTGAACTATATACTACAATTATAGAAGATCTTACTTCTCATGCTAAACAGGTGGCACATTACAGGACACAAGTTTATTATTTCCACATGTCGACGTTCAAACACTTCAAAAGACGCTTAAACAGAAAAAAAGAATTTACATTTTGGGAGGGAAGGCAGTGGTGGTTGCAATCTCAATTTTTAGTTACATTAGTATGATTTAAAAATAACTATCTTAAATCAGAACCATGCTCCCCTCCGGGAGTCCAGCACTGTCAGATCTGAGATCTGTCATACACACTATTTTTGTTTCTATTTCAACTACACCCCTTCAGCCTCTCTTACTGCCCTAAGGCCATCCTTGATGTGAATAACCAAGCACAATCTCATGGCCTTGGAAAAGGAGTTCAAGTGTTTAATTTACAAGTATTTGCACTGTTGAAAACGAATCCAAGTGATATTAATTTGCTCTCGGTGACAAAGCCATTGTTCCGATGACATCCCATCACACAATCAGGTAAATCTTAAACACAAAAAACTCATGCAATACAACATTCTCAAGTGATTCTCAGCAAGCTTACTATCACATTGAAATATCACATGGCAGCTTCCAAAGCAGAAAACTGATATTTAAGCTCAAAATTAAAGATTTTTGTGACACCCAGTTTGATACCACAGTGCCCACCCTCTCCCACCACACACCTCCCCAGTAAATTAAAATAAAAAAGAATGTCATAACATTGAATTCAGACACATTATTACTAGAACAGATGTAAACAATTTTGAAAAGAAAGTTAGATCACTGCTCCCTCTTCTGGTAACAAAGCAGAAAAAGAAAATATTTAAACATGCAATGTATTTGAGTTCAGAAGTTATCAAACTGGCTCCTGTCTATTTCCTTAATCCTAAAACATTCTAGGAATGCAGAGCTGTGGTACTGATACTGGAAATGTTAACTATGCAGCTTCTGACTGAATATTTAACAGAAAAGGAAAAATTTTCTAAAGCGCTACTACTGACCTGGCCAGTAGTGTGTCCTTTCAAACACTACAGTGTACTTGACACAGGAACACAATGCTGTGTGTAGTTAAATTCCATGCAGATGAAGGTTAACCTGATATTCATGTATTTACCACACACTTGGCTTAACAACTCAAGAAATCTGGCAACATTAAGAAACAGCAAGTTTCTGTATTTAACAGCCACCAAGCACTCAACCAAAACAGGCCAAGCCACTTCAATTTTCAGATGGCCTGTACATACAGAACAACATACGTCACTTTTTGAAATATTCAAAAAACAGTAGCATTTTTACTACATATGCTTTGAAACAAAAAATGTAAGCTGAAGTTACTAAAACAAAAATACACTACTCTAACCCTATTTACATATAGCATATGTAATACTTGTGCATGTGGTGGGGTGAGATGGGACAAAATGTCATGAAGTAGAGATACAAGACAAAAATCATTTGAAATGGTTACAGCAGGATCCCATGCCATAGCTAAGTTTCTCAAGTACTGTAAGTGCAACAATACAACAGAAATTCCCTCAAAGTTAGCTGTATTTTACACTAGAAAATGCATGCATTAATTGGCACTAGGTGTAGCACTGTATTATTTTCCACAGGTAAAATGTGTTTACCCCTCTGAGGTCAGAGGTGTATTTTTTCATATATAACACATATGGAAAAGTAGGTTATTTTAACACTACAGTGAAATCCTAAGTGAAATGTACTTTTGCTTTACCTTTAGAAGAATAAATCGATCATCTTGATACAGTAAATTCACTAGAAAAAATGCACAATTTCATCCTTTATGTCTGCACACCCTTTATTACTTCAAAACTGTAGGAGGTCATTTTCAAGTAGTCAGACCTAAATTAGTTAACTTCATATTAGCTTAGTAATGGGCTATCAAAGAGACACCACACATCCACTGTAAGTGAAGATTGACTTAACTTGTATAAAACCAAGATTTCTACTAAGGGCAAAGGTTTCACAAAGCAGCAGAGCTAGCTTAACAGCTTACTGTTGTTTAACAGTATGGCACACTCACGTCTTATTTTCCCCAAATCAATCCTAAGATGTACAAAGTGCACGTGACACACACTTCCTTGTTTTAGTGTTCTGCCAGTTTGACGAGCTGAGCTTGCTTAACAAGGGTCAGATGAGCACAGACACCAGCAAGTAGTAGGGCAAAGATGCTATAAAATGGGTTGTCCTTTTCCGTAAGGGGCATTAAATTAGCTGACCCATCTCTTTAAGCTAAACTACCTCAGTAAGAGGGTTGTAGAGAATGTAGTTACCCAGTTACTGCTCAGTGGGTGAGCTCGGAATACATCACACCCTGAGCACATTTTCTCCTGATTCTCAAGAACATTCTACTTACTAGATCTTTTGATACGTTTCTTTTCCCCAGTCTTTACTTCTCGACCTCTGATGCATCCTGGGCACAACTGAGCTTCCACCTCCCTCTATTAACTTTAAATGCCAAATACAAAGCAGAGGGACTTCTCAGAGCATGCTCCTTTCCAGCTCTTCAATGCCACTCTGCCCTTAAAAGTTCATTGTTTAAGAAGGCTCCTCAAGTCAATCTTACCACCTGCATCTTTTGCTAATCCAACCATAACTTCAGGACTGCTAGTTTCTTCAGACTAAACCTTCTTCCTTTCACTCACATTGTCATCAAAATTTAGGGTGATCAGCACGGCTTCCCAACTGAAGGTTAGTTATGTGTGTTCATGAGTTGTGCAAGGCTACAAGTTGTAAGCCTTCACCAGTATTTAGAGCACAACCCATGTTCAGGGAAATGAGACTAAATTTGCCCTATGGCTGCCTGATGAAGTAAAGCACCAGTAATACTGTCACAGCCAGCATGGCTTTCAGAGGAATTGGTCTCACGTTCATCTCCAGAAGTTGTTTATTCAGCACTATTTCTGTAACATATAGAGCAATTGTCACAGAATCACACAAAGGCTGGGGTTGGAAGGGACCTCTGGAGATCATCTAGTCCAATCCCCTGCTAAAGCAGGTTCACTGGTTGTGTCCAGGCAGGTTTTGAGTATCTCCAGAAAAGGAGATTCCACAGTCTCTCAGGGCAGCCTGTTCTACTGCTCTGTCACCCTCAAAGTAAAGAGGTTTGTCCTTAGATTCAGATGGAACTTCCTGTATGTAAGAGCTTGTGTCCTCTGCTGCTTGACCACTGAAAAAAGAGCCTGGCACCAATCTCTTGACAACCACTCCTGAAGTATTTGTATGCATTGATAAGTTGTCTCTTCTCTAGGCTAAACAGATCCTCCTCTTGACTCTTCCTCATGAGGTTCTCCAGTCCCCTCACCATCTTCATAGCCCTCCACTGGACCTTTTCCAGTAGTTCTTGGTCTTTCTTGAACTGTGGAGCCCAGAACTGGACAGAGCACTTCAGGAAAGGCCTCACCAAGACATAACAGAGGAGTAGGATCAACTCCATTGACCTGCTAGCAGTGCTCTTCCTAATGTACCCCAGGATTTTGTTGGGACTTTTTGGTCACAAGGGCTCACTGCTGGCTCATGCATAGCTTGTTGTCCACTAGGACAACTAGGTCAGTCCCTAACCTGCAGTGCTGTGTGAGGTTACTCCTCTCTAGGTGCAGGACCCTACGTTTGCCTTTGCTGAACTTCATTAGATTCCTCTCCACCCAACGGTGCAACTTCTCCAGGTTACACTGAATGGTAGCACAGCCTTCTGGTGTATCAGCCAGCCCTCCCACTTTTATATCATCAAACATGCTGAGGGTGCACTCTTCCCCTCATCCAGGTCATTGGTAAACCAGTAGAACAGGACTGGACCCAGTACTGACACTGGGGAACACTGCTAGCTGCAGGTGTCCAACTGGACACTGCATAGGTGATCACAACCCTCTGAACTCCACCATTTACTCAGTTCTCCATCCAGTGCACTGTCATTCACTTCATCCACACTTCCTGAGCTACCTATGAGGATGTTATGGAAGACAGCGTCAAAAGCTTTTCTGAAGTCAAGGCATACAACATTCACTGCTCCCCCCTCATCTTCCCAGCCAGCCACTCCATTAACTGAAGACTATCAGACTGGTCAAGCATTATTTCCCCTCGGTGAATCCATGTTGATTTCTACTGATAACCTTCCTTTATTTCAAATGCTTAGAGATGACATGCAGGATGAGTTCTTCTATCATCTTTCCAGGGATGGAGGTGAAGCTGACCAGCCTATAGTTTCCTGGGTCCTCCTTCTTGCCCTTTCTGAAGACTGGAGTGACACTGGTTTCCCCAGGCGCTTCTGCTGTTCTTCATGACCATTCAAAGATGATGGAGAGTGGCTTATACCAGTAACATCTGCCAGCTCCCTCAACACTCGTAGGTGCATCCCATCCAGGTCCACGGATCTGTGGGTGTCCAGTTTATCTAAATGATCTCTACTCCAAATGCCTCAAAGAAAATCAGGTTTAAGCAGTTCATATTCAGCACCTGCAAAAACTTCAGAAGTAAACTTCAGAATTAAAGCAGAAGGACAGGCTTTCTTATGGCAGACAGATATATTGCTTATGCCCTGACATCATCCTATTTTGCATGCCAAGCACTCATGTTTATGAGTCAGAAGGAAAATACATTCAAACAGGCTAAACCTGAAATAGCACAGCCTAACAAATCAAACTGAAAAATCTTAACAACTTCACATTTAAGTGTGTTTACTGGTCAGCATTTTTTTTTAAGGCATATTTTGTTGTGTGAAAGGAAAGTTCTGAATGCAGCTGTACTGCAATCACTTATTAAATCAGAGTGTATTACCCAAGTCAAAACAAACTCACAGTTCATAACCTAGAAAGCCCTTTATTGGCAGTTCAGAAAGGTAATAAGGAGCAATTTACTTGTTAAGACTAGAAGTTTTGACTTCAGATTGGTTCCTGTGCCAGGCTGCTCTCCTCACTAACTGAGATAGGGTGAAAAGAGCTGTAGAGGGGAAGGCAAGATGGCTTTCGGTCATTCTAATATTCCATTACTACTCTCCCTCAGTACCATCCCAGACACCCCCAGCTCTTATTACAGCCCCACACAGCCTGTCACCACAATTAAACCAAGTATGTCTAAGCTAGCCATCTTACTTCCTCAATCCTGAAGTTCACAACTCCAAGGCTCTAACAACCATCACTCAAGCCAGCACTGTCACCCAAAATCCCAAATAAGCAAATTTACAGCTATTTTCAGACTCTTTTCTCCCTCACCTCTGCCAAATCCCCCAAAGCCAGGAGTTATAAATCATTTACACTCTGTGTTTATGTTCATATGGCTTTTCAGAGCATACCAATAACCACTCCAACCCGTCAAATCTCAAAGCATTAGGTAGAGACTTCACAGTCAAGGACAGCTACCCTAAGTTATCCTGCTCTCAGCACTGTCCCACCCACTGATGCCAGCTTCTTCCTACTTAAGGGCCACAAGACACTACACAAAGGACAGCAAAGATTTCCCTAGTAATGAAAACATAATTAAGCTTGATTTTACACTGTTATATAATCAGTAACATGACCTGATTTGCAACGTTTAAAAAGCCCCTACACCATATACAGCTTGAAAGGGATATGAAAATAGTCAAATCACAACTGCAAAATGAGAAACTTGCTTTTTTCCTCTCTTTCCCCCTCCTTCCGGTGAAGAAATATTCAATTACTCAAATAGATGTGAAGAACCTTAGTCTAGCCTGTTTTTATTATTTCAACATATTCTTTAGCTGTTATTCAGTAATGTCACTGCTCTGTTACAGAGACTGCTGTGCAGAGCTTAACACTCTGAAAGTCACCTTGGCTGGATTTAACACCTATTAGTTATCCAGCAAGGACTGGACAAGAAACATTGGGGTATCCTCTTTGTTCTCTTCCATTACGTGAAAAACTGCTGCAAAGATGGCAGCTCTGTTCCTCCTCATTCTTCTCTTCAGTAGAGTAACGCAGAGCAGCAGCTCTTGTTCTTCCTTCAAAGATCATAACCGCTAATCATGCTTCTTGTACTCCCTGAACTGCATCACCCAGAAGGGAACAGCACTGCATTTATATAGACATGACTGACCAGACGGGGCTTTGAGAACCTGGTGCAGTGGAAGGTGGCCCTGCCTGTGCCAGGGGGTATGGAATGAGATGATCTTGAGGATCCCTTTCAACCCTAACCATTCTATGACTTTATGTTAGCCTGAATAAACCCCTTTCTCCTCCCACTTATCTTCCTAGAACCACTTCCCTCTACTTAGAAGTTTTTGCAGCTGTTATGTTTTCATGTTTGCTTTTTTGTTTATCTCCCTCTACTTCTATAAGCCCTATTTCAGACTTTTTCAAATGTGTGTTTCATAATAAATACCTATAAATGCCTACCCAAGTTTAAGGTTTTAGTTTCTACACAGGATTACTTTGACTTCTAAAGACTTGTTTCCAGGCAGAAGAGTGTACACCTCAATTTCATCTAAATCATTCTTTGCCTTCCTGCTTTAGAAAGCTTCAGGGTGTTATTATTTGTGTGAGACATTACTTTATTCTGCTCCTTTATCCTCTAAGGCTACTCATCTGCTGCAAAAAAATAAATTTCAATGTACTCATTCTTTCTTTAAAATCTACCCCAGTGGCTTAATTTCTTCTTATTTTCATGACACTTCTCAGCATTATGCAAAATGTGTATTTTGTTAAAATACTTTCATTTGTTAAAATAGTTTGAAAGTGTATGCCACACAAGCTCTTTTTTTCAAAAAGAGGCAAGCTGACAATAGTTATTATTGATTCCAAGATCACTTCAACCTGTTGTCAAAGAGCACTATTTGAAAGGCTGAGATTGCTTGAAAATATCATAGTTTAACACTTCTGTTCTATGTTGAACTCTTAGAGTGATATTCAGTGATCAATGATGTTTACTGGAATAGGTTTTGCTGTAATGAAGAGGCATTAGACATTTCAGACTTCCTAGTATCACCTGTTACTTCTTCCCCCCTCCTCAAATGAAATGCCATCTATAGAAAGTACCTGATCCTCAACTGCATCTAGAAACACCTCTCACCATGCTTTGTGCCCCTTACCAGTGACATTTTATACACAGACACACCTACAGCCCCTACCAACTTGAACATTAGTGGAAATTAAGTTTATCTTTTTGCAAAAGAGCTTCAGCTCTTCTGTGATCTGAAAATTAAGTCAAACCAGCTTTCTCAAAGTACAATCTTTGTGGAGACAGTGTAGGCTCTCATTCTCAACACTGTTTTTCAAGGTACTTAACATACACAGACACCCTACCTTGTGCTATCCCACCCTTCGCCTTCTCACTCCTTGCTGAAGTTTTGTAACTTACCACATGAATAACTCTCTGCCTTCACCTTCTTGTTTTTCACTTGTCAGAGATAAACTCTTTCTCCTCCCTGTTGCTTTTCTTCATTGCTAAAAAGTTGTCTGCAGTCTGACTTAGCTAAGAACTTGGTCATTCCCATTGTTACCTAACTTCTACTCACTTCCCCCTCATTCCATCATGTGCAAATTCAGAGTTTTGATTCTGGAATTCACCACCCAGTAAAGTCCTGAATCATGGAGCAGGTAGACAAAAAACCCAAACTTTGCTTTGTAAAGCAAGTAACTCCTCTCCGCTTCCCCAATGCCATACTTCATCTATTAGGTTGGGTCATTCCAGAATCAATACTCCAGTCATACATATTATCCAAAATGGGCCTGTCAGATTTAATTGACTTGTGTTGATTATACAGGAAGACATCCAGTTGCTCTTGATTATTTCACCTATTTCCTGCATTAGCTATGGACATGTCCCAGCTGGGACAGGCTACTTGTGATCATGCCTGGGTAAAGGAACAACAGTAAGCAAGCTTAGGAATCCAATCTCTTACATCAAGTTTTAGAGAATACATGCAGTAAATAAATAATTCAGTACGCAAAGGCAGCACAACACATTTCAAAACCAAAAATTGTTCAAGACAACAGAGCTACAAGCATATCTGCATCCTAGCAAGCAGGTGCTCTGCTTGGAAACCTGTATTTCTTAGTGACCGTGTCCAAGAACATCACCTGCTATTCAAACTCAGCAGCAGAAAGACGACATACTTTGGAAGAACAATTTAAAAGATAAAGTGACTACCATCCCTGACACTAGATACCCTAGGTTTACAAGATTACTGTTCTTAAAAATCAGAGATTCTCACAACAAGGAAAAATTAGGAAAGTAAATTTGGAAGAAAAAACCACATATGATCTATTTGATTTCCAGCATTTATCATTCCCACTTAAGGACAGAAGACTTAAGAAAATAAGGAAAAAAAAAATCTGACAAAAGGAATATAATCAAGAGTGTTTTATAACATACGTCCCCATCACAACTTCCAATTATTTTGCATGTATTTTATTTTTTAAATCAATTTGCAAGACACAGAAGCAACTTACAGAACACTGACTGCACTTAAATAGTCTGCTTTATCTGTAGTTTCAGCCACAGCTTTACCTAAAAACTCAGCAGAACATGCTAAAAGTTAATTTTTCTCCTAAGATCCCAAGCAGCTTGAAAAAACAGAAGTATTTGTTTAGAAGAGTTGATTTTAAAACATATTTGCTTATTCTTCCACAAAAGAACAACTTACTTGCTAGCTTAGCCTGTAGTCCTGAAGGTCCAGGTTTTGATGTCTCCGACTTGGAAGAGCCTGGTAGAGACAGTTTTGTTTTAGGGAGACTGACTTTTGGGCTGAATCGAGCAGCCCAGTCAAACTTTGAAGAGCCACCTGTTTTACTCGGTTCTTTGTCCCTGCTACTCCTTCTTGGACTGGGGCTGGATGCAGAACGGGAACGTCTAGCCTTACTCTGGTCCTTTCCCTGTTTCACTCTAGCACCCTGAGGAACAGTAGAAGAAGCAGAGGCAACAGCAGAAGAGGAGGAGGAGGTGGAAGCTGAAGAAGAAGAATCGGTGATGGTGCTACACCCAGCTTTGGCTGAGGTCACCGATTTTGAAGCCAGCTTGGAGACTTTTGCTGACTTTTCTTCAGCACCAGTTGATTCAACTGATGACCCACTCTTTATACAAGACAGATTCTCTGTCCTTTTCCTTTTCTGACTTCGGGAGCTACCAGCAGCTCCACTCTTTCTGGTGTGAGCCTTGCTTGTTGATGGCAATTGTGTAGACTTGGGCTGTTCTTGGTCTGAGTGTCTTCTCTTAGATTTAGTATGTGGCTTGTTAGTTTCTGAGGAAGTTTCAGTGTGTTGAAGTGCTTTGGGTTTTTTAGCAGAGCTAGGAGAATTGGTCCTCCTGAAATCCGGACTAGCACTGCGTTTAACTCCTCGAGAATTGTCTTTCTTAGGCACTTGCCCCGTTTTTTGCTTTTCTGAAGTATTGACTCTCTCTGGATCTTCTTGTTGTGGTATTAAAACAGCAGATGAACTACAGCCTCTGTAGAAGTAAGCAGGGACAACATTAGAGTTGAACTCAAGAAGCCTCACAGTTGTAAGAGTTTTGCATGATAAATGTCATCATTCTTTAATAATAAAGGAAACTGCATGTAAGAAACACTGTCGATTAAGTTTACACTGAAGCAAACAAACAAAAAACCCCCCACAACATGCTTGTATGAGAACAGTCATATTTCATGTATTTGCTAGCATAAAAACTAAGCAGATTGCAAAATAAAAGCACAGTATACTGCCTTTTAAAGAGGAAGTCACGAGATAACTTAAATATATGTAAGAGTAAAATCTATTCACATGTCAAACTGATTAAAAACAAACAAACAAAAAAAAATCAAGCCATGAAGCTATAGTCTCAAACATTCAGATAGTAAGTTCCACAAGAGAGTAAGGAGTGTTCAGTAATGCATAACTAGTCATAACTGGATTCTAGTTCAAGACAGGCTCTTAATGAAACCAAAGTTTCTCATCAATCTTTAAACTGATTTGGTGAATCACACACAAAAATGGCAAAATTCTCTTCTACGTGATAGAAAACTGTTCCAGTGTGTATACCAGAAGTACATGAAGAGCAGACAAGCAATACCAAGATGATTACTCTGAACACAGGCCTACTTTCAATTATTGCATGTTTCAATTCATATTGGACATTGCTCTAAACTCCTTGGGCAATCTTCCCCCAACATGAAGCAGAAGAAGGGGAGAAAGACCTTGCAAGTATTCCAGGACTAGTTATGCAGAAATCGTTTCCTCCCCATCACTGATGGAATGCTCTTAGTTGGTAAATTACCAAAGAAAAAAAAAACCAAACCAAAAAAAACCTCAAACCAAAACAGAATTTGAAACACTGAAATATATCCAGTGAATGCAATACCTAGATTAGTTAAAATCTATTAGTCATATGTTTTATAAAAACTCTGTATAACTCAATAACTATACACAGTTTTGAAGTGCAGATAACACTGGTTAACATATGAATATGAAGCACAATTACCTTTTAGAAAAGTGTCCCTTGGACTGCTCAGAAGTAGTATTAGACTGCACTTTGGGTGTCTTTGAAATAGATTTTCTACTCTCAGGTGGGCTATGTGCCTTATGTTTTGCCTGCCCTAAATGTGACCTGTCAGCAGAAAGTCAAAACAGAAAGCTATCAGGATTCCAAGATACAGATACAGACCTGTAGGTGGAATATTGTTTATTTTTGGACCATTTACAAATATTAATTTACAGCTACAAACCTTTCCATATCACCTCCAAATGTTAAAGCAGCTTTTCAAAAGAATCATCTGAAGCAGTTACAAATCACTACCAGTGTAACTGTTTTGTAAAGCACACAATTATTTAGTCATTTTAAATTAATAAAACATCTTCTCACACCTCAGTTGTGCAGATAAATTCAGATCTTTCTGTTCTGCAAGATTACTGAATTATTCACATAAGCATTAAGATAGCACAGTTAGGCACAAGACTAAAGCACCTGTCAAAGATCTCTTCTCAGAAATATATACTCATCTACCTCAAAATTCCATGCATTAAGTCTTTATACAGTTATGAGTATTTACATCTTTGCTCTTCAGTTTAAAAAAAAAAAATAAATCAAGTTGTCAGAACAGGAATGCAGCCAGTTCCACTTGGTAGGAGAGCTCAACCCTACCAGTTAGTTTCTGGTTGCAGATCTACCAGTTCAACAGATTGAGAGCTGTTTGGTAACAGCTGAAGTAAGGAGAATGAAGAAATGCATACCACCAATGAAGGCAGTCAGATGAGACAGGAAACTTGTGATGTCAGAGACAGGAATGAGTTTCACACAGATAAGCTGTAAGAGGTCTTCTAAGCAGCTTTCAGCTGCATGAAAAAAATGGTTTAGTGTATGAGCTCTGACTGAAGGACAAAGATAATACTATACACCATGGATAAAATTTAAGACTTAAGTTACACCTTCATATATTCCACACTTACTTTGAACACCACTCAGAATTACCATTTGCAGGACTCAGAAGAGAGTCCTCATCAGCATTTAAAACAGGACAGTATAAATAATTGCTAAGGCAAGAGACATCTCACTTGTACTTCCCTGGATAAAACACACTTCTGACTCAGCTGTCATCAGGAAAACTTTACTGCACATATCGTACCTACACAGAAACTGCAAGAACCACTATCCTTTACAAAACTTCCATCTAGTCTAGTATTAATGCTGAAAAAAAGCAATGTTTCAAAGTTAAATGTTCAATATGCTATTAACCCAGGCTATCCAGTCCTTCAAGTTGAGCTCTGCCAACACCTTTGAAAGCTATGGCAGATGAAGAGGAATGTGGACTTTCAGTTTAGGTGTCCTGCTCCAACCCATGACCCCAAACATCACAAAGTTTAGGCCAACAGACAAAGTGGAAGTGGTAAGAGTTCCACAAGCTTTAGAGCAGCTTCTTCCAACCAAATGCCAGAATTCTAGTAGCAAAGGCAAAGTATACAACTGACCTGAAAGTTTCACCATCCTCTTCAGGTTTTCAACACAAACTTGAATCTCAGTAGAAAACAAGCAGCAAGTGTAACCATCCAGATGATAATCACATGCTAATTTACTTACATAGTCAAAATGGTAAAACTTCAATAATATGTTTTTCTTAATAACTTTCCTTCCTCTGCTTTCTTCTGAATTATACTCATTTAGTAAGTTACTCAGATGAATGCACACGGTATATAATTCAACACTTCTTGTGGCTCATCTTTCTAAGAGCACAACAGTCTGAAAAGCATCTTCTCCATACTCCAGCAATTTATTTTTATTTATCATACTATAAGAAATCATTTTTACTATCAAAAGCAAGTGAAATAACACAGATCTTTAGGTCACAATAGCAAACTTCATCAAGGTAAACTTGGGAATGTTTCACCTAATCCTGAGTGTTTGGATTTTCCTTTTCCCAACAAAAGATTAAGGCGTGAAATTTAATTTTCCCCGTGAAATATTTTCATTAGGGGAGTAACAGATGTTAGTACATAATTTACACTTGGCAGGAATCTCCGTTTTTATGTAAACTACACTGATCGGGGTTCATTTATTCTGAAGTATATTTTAAAAGCCTTCTTTTCCTTAAAGATATTTGGTTTGCTTCAGATATTCACAAAACACAGTAACTGAAGAACTTTTCAACTAAAATACAGCTAAAGCAATACATGCAAAACATGCACTGAAGAGTTTCCACTTGCTTCAGGCTCCTCCCCTTTCACGTTTAAACCCTTCAGTTTCTTATAAGTTTTACAAATACGCTTTCATATCAGTGTCCAATTTATGTGGACTATTAAAGCTACAACCATATCCTAAGGATCATGAAAATTGTATCATGCAGACTATTTGCCTTTGCTTTGCCTTCTTTATCCATCAAACTATCAGTACAACCAGCCTTCTGAGCAGAAAGGTTACTCTAGAAAGGTAACAAATGGGGAGTCATAACTGATGAAATTTCTTTTTTAATTCTATTTTAAAAGACCTACTGTGCTCTCACTGCTCACTGATAGTTTAACCCTTCACCTTGCCTGTGTTGCAAAGAGAAGGTTCACAAAACAACAGCAACTGTGCGTGCACAGGAGCATGTCAGTCAATAGGAATATGACATGAACTCTCTCCTCTAAGGTTTATACAAAAGCAAGAAGTCTGAGAATTTGGAGAGATTGCAGGATTAAAATAAAAGAACTTCAATCATACACCAACTAAAACTATCATTATCCCAGTTTCTATTGAAGTTATGACAACTTACTTGAGGCCTTCTTAAAAAAGCTAAATCGCTTACAAAGGTAGTTAGAATAGTCTGTAAAGCTCAAAACAAAGAGCCATGCTTGGAGAACAATCAAGTCCTATGAAAGATACATGGGCAGCTGGAAGGCTGATTTTTTTTTTTAAGGTTGGAAGCTACCTGTACTTTTGCCCATAATTCAAGGGTTTTCACTTGTAACTTACCATTACAAGCTCTTTAGTCTTTTCCATTAATATATCAGTCATTAAGATTCTTCATTTAAACAAACATTCCAGCAACAAGTGTTTGAGTGATTAAGTTCCTCATTTATGACAAAAAATGGTAACATAAGTATTTATGAGCTTGTGTTTGTCCATTTCCACTCTCAGGAGCAGCTCCAAAGAGAGTGAGCTGTTGCTGCACCTTCAAGTGGTGTTTTGTAGGGGTTTTCTGTTTTCCTTCCCTCCCTCCCCAGACATAAAGGCAGTTTCATAAACTACTCCAAGGCTTCACCCAACTGGGCAAAGCTGTCTGCCGATACACATTTTAATTCTCAGGCAGACACTCAAGTTTAGAGTAACATACATACAGAAGCTGACAAGCTAACCACCATTTAGCCTGCTGTGTTATATAAACAATATGGTGGGAAATGCCAGCCCTGAACAAAACCATAATAAAAAACCAACTACAACCTGTTCTCAGAGTTACTCTGTACACACTTTTTTTTAAAGGACCTTTTGAAGTTAGTTAATAAACAAAGTGTTTCATCTAAGTCATGTTCCTCAGCAGCTTAGAGTGAGCTATTAAATGCTTCCAAACATGAAGTCTGCAAAAACTAACCATTCTTTTACTTCTGTCAAAAATGAGATTTTTAAAAAAAGTAATAGCACAAATGAAAAAAGCTGCAGAAAAATACCTACTTTTCCTCCTCAGAAATACTGCACCTGTCTTCCCCAACTCAAAATTATACTTAGTTTTTCACAGGTCTCAGGTAAGTTGCTAACAGTTAACATATTACCAACTGATCCAAAAACAAATCCTGTTTAGAACCAAAGCCATGTAACTGACAAAAGCATTATTTCTGTGTATACCAAAGTCCTACATGCAGTCAACAAAGATCTCATCATTTAGCCTTCAACTCCAAATACACATTATATTCCAAAACATTAAAATTTGTTTATGAAGTATCCTACTTTCATATACATCTCAACAGCACAGCAGTCATTTATGTCAAAGTGATATCCTACTTAAATACTGCTGCTCCTAAAGATTTCATAACACTAATAATATGCAAGTTACAAGATAAGCACCACTGTAATTTAACACCACTAATAAAATGATAATTTTTGCAGCACTAATAAAAAGTTCTAGTACATGGCACCACTTCCATTACTCTACACCAACATAGTGAAACATTGCTCACAATTGAAAGGAACAGCCAACTGCACCACATCCAGAAAAGATCTTATTGTATGCCTCACAATACTGCTTCCAAATTGCTCCCATTCAAAGTAAATACTATGGCATCACTGGGAACTAAGCCAGGAGGGCACAGTTCTTCAACACACATGGTAACAATGTCGATACACAGTTAAGAAAATGACAGTAAGTACCTTCCACCCCCTCCTCCTACACCTACGAAAAGAAAGCTTCATTAACACATCTGCTTCAGTTTACTGCTGCACAGGGAACCATTAGCATCATTACTCTTTCCTTACAAACCTGCAAAGAGTCATCCTTCAGTGGAAAGTGCTCAAAGAGACATTTCAGACAGGGTTCATGATGTACAATTATAAAGGTGCCATCATAAGAGTAATTCTAAATTAGGAGGTAAACACTAAATACTTATCAAAATGGTAAAAAAAGCCATAATACCCACAGAGGCTGAAATTCACAGTTATTTCAACATCACTACTGACAACAGAAAGTCAAGAATAACTTTAGTCCAACCTCACCAAGGCCAGTTTGCTTCTGTACAGACATGAGGGGGATGACCAGTTCACCACTTTATATATCCCTTTTCCAACACACATCGCTTTCTTCTTTTAGAAAACAGCACACATCATTGTTGCAGCACAAACTGGAAATAAGCAGCATCTATCTTTTTATAGTTCCTGTGAGCCTAGTATCATTGTATTTTTAAACAAATGCACCTCTAAAAATCAAACACTCAAAGCTTCTATCAAGTTAATGTGCTGAGTGCGAAATTGCTGGTGAAAATCCAGCAGTAAACCATTACAGGCTTCCCCTGCTCACTGTGACTACAGTATTGATGTTATGGTGACATCAAACAAGCCCAGTCTAGAGGAAAATAGGCATGCACTGTTGCTTCCAGGTTAAGCCAGTCTGTCAATATTCGATGTAACAGGAGAGAGATTCTGCATATAGAACAGACCATAGAAAAGCCTGGAATTTCCAAGGTCTTCATGCAAGTGAACAGTAGCCACTCAGCAAGTTAAACTGACAAAGTTTTAACAAAAGACCTTTAAGCTGTAAAAGTGTCAAAGATTACAGGACATACATTAGCACTTCAGCTTGGCAGAACTATCATTCTCCTGCCTCTCTCCTTTTTAACACCTTTATCAACTGAAGTCTGTTGCATTCGCCCCAGTCAGAGCATGAAAGAGATCAAGGCAACTCTAAGGCTGTTAGAAGGCCATCTGACCATACTACCACTCCCTTACCTTGGATTATTAGACTTCACATCCAAGGCTGAAAATATAGTGACAAACTGCACAAACTCTCCAAGCTTTTGCCACTTAATTTGTATTCTGAAAAATGCATGCACCTCAGCCACAACAAAGCTTTAAGAAAAAAGCTGTTGCATTTCCAGCATTTAGAAAGCTATTTATACAAAGCAGAAATGCAATCAAGTATACAAGTGCAGACAGTATCGAAACCTGTCCTTGCTCAAAGGGTTATGATTGCGTATCTGTGACCAAAGTGAAGTAACCTCCAAAACTTCAGAAGGTGTGGCCCTTAAGTTTGCTTACAAACTTTGTGGCTAATTTTAGGCATGAAGCAACAACCCTCTACAGTCACATTACTGTCTAAGTCCTAGTTTTTTTGTTTTGTTGGGGGGTTGGGAGTTTTTAATCTTTGTGTATTGGTTTGCTGTTTATTGGGGATTTTTTAAAGAAGTATGTGGATTTAATAAAGTGGCTGAGTAAAATCTTACAGTGTACAACAACATCAACAAGCAGTACAGATCAACAGAAGATCCAAAAAGCAAGACAGTTGCCATTAAGGATCAGTGTCCACCATCTTTTCATTTCAATGATTTCTACTTCAAAGCAGACCAGATTACAACCACAAGTGAACAACATACATAAACTGCTCTCACAGAGCACAACTTTCAGTTCACTTTCAGCCAAAAAGATTCCAGTTCAAGTGTTCCAAGGCCATTCCATGTTAGCCAAAACACAGCAGGTGAGGATGACTGATTTGCTTCAAAAGAACATTCCCAGCTCCAACTAAAATACTAACATAGATACATCCTAAGTTCACAGTTATTTGCACAATATGAGCATATTATTGAAACTGGTCTTGCCATAATTTGTTTATTCTAAGTGATTTTACAGCTGAAACTGAAGAGTTTTACTTTACAGATGACAAATGCAAGAAAGACTGAAAGTAAATTATCTCAGGCATCCCAAAAAAAACCCTAATATAAGAAAAGGTATGTTGTTTTCTGTTTAGTAGTTTTTTTTACTATAGCAGCCAAAGCAGTGTTTATCATTAGAGTACAGCAAGGCATAATAAAAAGACATCAAGCTGTGAACTCCAGACCCTCTTCTATACTGCTCAGTAGCAGAACTGAAACATAATATCCCACTGCATGCCAGACACATGGAAGGGTGAGTCCTGTGAGGTTTGCATCCAAAGACAGGTACCAGCTAAAAACAACTTATCTGAGAACCTCTTTTCACATCATCTACAAATTTTTCAAGGACCTGACAGATCTATTTTGTACAATAGCCACTTCTGCCCAGCAGCTTACTAAAAAGGAGATACTGATGACAGTAAAAGAAGATTAATTCATTTTAAATTTTGTATTAACCAGCATGCTTTAACCAGGCCTTTTCATAAGCTCTGCCAGCTCAAAAATGCTTGTTCAGAGACAGAAAGGCAGGGGTGGTCCTGTTCTAAAGAGACCCAGATTCAAAGAGGATTGTAAGCTTCTTCCATCGTCTTTACTTTAGCTAGGAGCTCTGGTTCTGATAAAAGTCTATCACAGTTTAAGAGTGCAATACACTCTCTCATGGAAGTCTGACACAGATGTGGTGAGGGGTGGAAGAGGTCCAGTCATGTAAGACAGCTGAATCTTGAATCATTGTATGACAGCATAACAGATCACAATGCACCAAAACAATGGATGAGTGACTTTCTTAAAAGAAAACAGTGCTACTCCTAAAATTCTTCCATTTGTCTGACTCACTCACTGTGGAGCTTCTCCCTGGCATTCTGCTTCAAAATATGAATTAACAGTAGATCTCTCAAGAAGAATCCCCCACCTCATCTCCAAATAGCTTCCCTCCAATTCTTTATTCTAGGGAGAGGTTTATTCATCCCAGGTGAAGTTCAGTGTAAAAGCAAAGAGCTGGTAGGGCAATATCTAACTTAAACATCCATTGAGATGCAGAGACAAGAAGAGACAGAAGGGAATGAAGGGGTCACGATGCCTCCATTAAAAGAAATATTCTCCAAAAACAATTCTAGCTTGCAAAATAATCAGCCACATAAGGCAGCAACTTTCCTCTCCTTAACCCATTCAACAGTTGCTCATCTTGTTCTCAGTTACACTTTATACTAGTAAGAAACATCCCTCTCATCTTCATTAAACTTTATAGCCCAATTAGTTCATAGTAAAAAACTTTTGTGCCACTGAGCTGCAGTATTTTAGTACTTATTTCCAAAAAAATCAAGCCCAAACAACTGCACCAGCAACATGTCTGAGGGAGCAGATTGTAGACAGATTTGCCTATCATCACACTATAACCTTTCTTCATTAGACTAGTATTTTTAAAAAGTTAAAGAAACACTTATCCATACAGGCTTCACTCATGGCGATAATTATATAGTCATCCACAGGAAAGTTTTAGGGATCTTCTTTGTTCTGCACTGCAGAGGCAACCACTTACAGAACAAATATAACCTGGTCCACTTGTTCACTACATCAGGCATACTAAGTGATGGCAAACAGTTTTTTCTTGAATTATTCAAAAGCTGCACAGGATTACTATGCAGTGCAAAGGGAACAGAGTACCAGTTATTCAGTCTTCTAAGATAAAAACAGATTTCTCCCAGATTCCCCACAACAGACTCTCACTGGATACCCCTCATATTTTTGCTATCAGAAAAGAAAGTAGGGGAAGGAATTTGTTACTACCTGTGATTTACAGAAAACAGCTCAGTACACTTCTTCCCCCCCACAGCTCTACTACTGCTCTTCTAGCTGAATGTGCATGGTAGTGAGTTATCCATGGCTTTATCCCACACAGTAACAGCAATTAGATAGCAATCCAGGGGCAGAAAGATTTTATGCAAATTTCAAATGTTGGACTGCAGGATGGAAAGTTCTCTAATTAAATCACAACAATTTTACTTTTATACATTTGAACACATAGATAACAGTCATACCTTCCTCCTACTGCGTCGTCTTGTGGCTGGGCCCCGGCAGTGTTCCTCTGTGAACGTCGCAGTGACCCCCCTGGATTGTTATTAGGCCGGTTGGACATTGGCACCTCTCTCCTGAAGGGACATACCCTTTCTAGACACTATCATTCACTGAAAGACAAAAGAGGAAGAGTCAGAAGACACGTGGTAAGAAAACTCACCGCCATGCCTCCACAGGCAAATATAAAATGCTACTGTTTAAACAAAAACTGAAGAGAAAAACCTTTAAACAATTTTTCATTAAAAGACACATGGAGCAAGATTCTTCTCAAGAACATTTAAAACTTTGATACAGAGCAACCAAGTTTTGGTATATGTAACACACAGATGACCTACTGGACTAGAAGACCTTTAAAGGTCCCTTCCAACTCAAACTACAAACTCCTCCACAATTCTGTGATTATACACTTCTTTTCTAGCAGGCTTCTCTAATTATAGAAAGACAAGACAAATGCCATTTAGGAGAATTTGTGTTTATAAACATTAAGGAAAAACTCAATGCTTGACAGAGAGCTACAGTAGTTAAGTATTTTAACTCTCATTGTAGGAGATGACAATGCCCACTTCAGGAATAAGGAGTAGCATTCACAAGACAGCTGTCTTAAAAGCCCAGGAGCCTTCTCTGGTCAGATTCACGCAACTTTCATTTGCATAAAGCAAGATATATAGTCATTTAGGAAAAAAGATCTAGCTATATAATCAAGAAATTCTTGTTCCTGAGAGATAAATTAGTGAGAAAAGGTATTTGAGACAAAAGGATTAATGAGTGCATGCAAATACTTTTTTTTAAATAACCTATGATGGCTTTGTATTACTACTTTTAGAATTGCTTTGTGACTGCTAGAGGTCTACAGATATTATTTTGGTAGTTTTTTATAGAAGACTACCATAACCCCCAACCACAGTCCTCAGAAACAGAGGTATTTCGAGAACAAGCCTAACTTAATTCCTCAGTGAAGAGAGGTGACTTCTGTATCCTGTGCTAAATTGGTATTTTCATGTAGAGCATAGCAACAGGACCCAAACCAGCAAATCCAGTTTTACTGTTTCTAATTTAATGGAATTTGGTTTAAAAAAGTATTTGCAGGTAAAAAAAAAAAAGCCATAAGAGGGAAAGTAAGCCAAGTCTAAGAACTCAATAGCCTATATGCTGATTTGTTATCTATTATATCTAGAGCACAGTAAGCAAAAGTCTGTCAGGATAAAGTTTAAAACATTGCAGCTGCAGATTCAAATGTCTCCAATGAAATAACTCTTAAGACCTGGCATTGTCAGTAAAGCCAGTGAACAGTTGAATATAATTGTCTATTCTTCTGAAAAGGGGCTACAGAAGTGAACAAAGGGGACGGGAGGAGGGGAAGGGGGGAGGCAAGAAAGAATCCTACATGATGCAGTTTTACTATAGTCCGTAAGAAACCAGGCACATAAACTGGTATTATACAAACCATTACCTCACATACGATGCTAAAAGGAACATTTATATCATCAAGACACCTGCACAGTGCAAGAAATTATCGATCAGGATTCTGCTAGTTCAGATTCAGTCTTGTTACGCTGTAGTAATACAACCTAATACTGGAAGGTCACACTCAGCATGCCAGAAATATTTTAAATATTTCCAGGAATCAAATAAGAATACAAGTTAGGCAGAAGAATTGTTTCCCATCCTAATCCCCACATCACAGGAGTCAAAAGCACCTTTTCAAAGTTCTTCATGTTCTTTCCAGTATGAGGTCCAACATAGCAGCAAACAGCAAAAGCAGAAACTAGGATTAATTAACAAATCACTTTTACCTTCATTGGTTTTGGTTGGGTTTTTTTCACTTTATGCTTAAGAACCTAAAAGAATGTAAGTAAAGCACAAAATACACAATCCCACAAAATACAGTTGTTTGATGAACATCATAGCTAGAAGTCCTGATGACTAAGAAGTTGAGCAAGCTTCAAACACTGCTACTCTGAAGGTGAGCTTTCCCTCTTCACAATCGTTTCCTCTTGTTCAAACTCCTTAAAACATAGCCAATATTCCCACTAACAGAAAGGCTTAAAGCTTTTCGGTAATACATGACACCATCAATTTACAACTTCTTATACTTTAGAGCACAGAAAGATTTACAATGAAACAGAAAAAGCTTGCAACTGCTGGAAATCATGCCAGCTTGCTGCTGTAGCCAGGTCACTCGAGGAGAGCGTAAGTGGTAGCACTCTCTTCAGAGCAGCAATGCAAGAAACAAAGCTTAGCATTAAGCAGGCTGAAAGCTGACCAAGGTCCCAGCACTACCTAGGGGGTCCAGCTGAAGTCAATCACAGGCACTGTCAAATGTTGTTGGGCATTCTCTTTTTATTTCCTTGTATTCAAACACTAAATGAAAAAAGCCTCTCCACCATCAGAAATCAGGTGCATTTTGTGCATTTTCTAAAAGGAGGGAGTAGTGTCCCCCTCTGCACAAAGGTCAACTGGGACTGAAACTGCGTACTAATGTCAAACTTTCAGTCATAATACAAAATAGTTGCTACAGAACTATTGTCCCATCTTGTACTGACTAAACATGCATTCCAGCAGGTCTCATTCTGCAAGAAGTGCTCACTTAGAGCTCTGCTATGTTTGTCACACATTTCCTATCCAAGGCCAGAACATGGGCTTCTCCACACAGCACCACAACAGTCTGCTGAAGAAAACATCACACAGGCAATCCTAGTCCTCTCCAGGGAAAATTCAGTTTAACCCTTATCTATCCAGGAGTGCTGGTTTTGTCTGGGATAGAGTTAAATTTACTCACAGTGGCTGGTATGGGGCTATGTTTTGGATTTCTGTTGAACACAGCATTGGTAATAGAGCAGGATTCATAATACAGATGTTTTTGTTACTGATGAGCAGGGATTACACAGAGCCAAGGCCTTTTCTACTTTTTGTACTGTCATGCTGGCAANGATTCATAATACAGATGTTTTTGTTACTGATGAGCAGGGATTACACAGAGCCAAGGCCTTTTCTACTTTTTGTACTGTCATGCTGGCAAGGAGACTGAGGGTGCATGGGAGGTTGGTAGGTGACACAGTCAGGACAGGTGACCCAAAATGACCAAAGGGATATTCCAGACCACATGACACCACGCTCAGTATATAAAGTGGGAGGAAGGAGGAGGAAGAGGAGGACATTTGGAGTGGTGGCATTTGTCTTCCCAAGTAGGTGCTAGGCATGATGGGGCCCTGTTCTCCTGGAGATGGCTGAACAACTGTCTGCCCACGAGAAGCAGTGAATGAATTCCTTGTCTTGCTTTGCTTGTATGGAAGGCTTTTGCTTCACCTATTAAACTGTCTTTATCTCAACTCACAAGTTTTTCCAGCTTTTACCCTTTCAATTCTCTTCACAATCCCACTGGTGGGGGAGTGAGTGAGCGGCTGCCTGGTGCTTGGTTACTGGCTGGGAGTCAACCATGATACTGGGTTAGCCACTTACTTTAAGCAGTCTGTGCTTAGAAGTTATGTAGCACAATGTGTTGTCATACATACAGTATTTTCAGCTGTGTAGAAGAATGAAATGACAGTTCTTTTATCCTGTAAGGTATCTGTCAAGTCAAGATGATATCCAGACTTATCTTCTATATTGAAACCTCTCGACCACATTTGTAATGGTGTACTTGTTACCATATGACTCTGTTTGCTTTTAAATATAACGCTGCTTAATGATTCAGCTGTGACCTTTAACATCAAAACACTAACTTAAAGTCTCACTGCAAGTCACACAATACCAAGTGCCCAGTTAGTCCAGTAACGAAGAGATATTTTCCCAACTGTGCCTTCTACATCTTGAAACAACACGAGAAGAGCCCTGAGGTTCTGAAATCTGAACTGTTCTCATTCAGACTTGTCCCTCTGTCTCACTCCAACCACTTGGCTTATTCTTTCCCAGCTTTAGACACCTATATTCAAAGGAAATGTGCAACTCAGATCAGCTGAATGTGTCAGTGCAGTCCCGCCAGATTTTAAGACTATTTCCTCAACTATACTGATTCTTCCTCACACTCACAGTAACAAAGAGCTACAACCGCACATCAGACCTCCATGCCTCCGTTGATAGGTGTTGCGATTTAGGGATTTTTAAGTTCAGGTTCTCTTCTAGCATAAGGTTATCTGCACATAAGCCATTTTAGTTAATGTTTCATAACTTCATATTCCTAGCTATAATGCTGCCAAAGCATGGGCCTGCAGATTCTCTCATCATAAGCAGACTCTTTGGAACAAGGATGAATTCCAAAAGCCAACGTTTCAAATAAACCCACAACATATCACATGAAGCCATGTAACATCACTGGTATCAAATTATTATGCATCACAGTGAAGCACAGTCAAGCATCCTTGAGTTTTAGCAAACACTATTTGATTACTATTTAGAGTCATCTTTGTTACTGTACAGGAAAGCAACTAGAACTAATTTCTGTAGACCTAACATACCTATTGCAAACACTATAGCTAATGTATAGTCAACATATTGCTTGGAGGGGTTCTACAGGAACACAGGACAAAAACCACCTGTTAACCTGCGGTGAAGCCTTTACCTTTCTTCCTGTGGAAAAGCCAACAAGAAATTACTAACATGCTTCCATGTTTTTGAAGCAAACTGAGAAAGACAACTACACAACAAGCCTGTATCAGCATTTACTTAACACCCAAACACTCCCTGAAGGATACTAGGAACTAATATAGCTACCCTGACATAAGCTACTGACAGGAAAAGAGAATGAGCAAATTGAAGAACTTAGGAGGCTCTAGGGCCACTGATAGGGTAACAAGGCAAACCAGTAACAAATACATGTAAGAAATGAAGCAGACCTCTTCCACAAGGGCCACCTTCTTATCTACTTGTATGAGCTCTGAAACATGCTTGTTTGGGGTGTTTGGTTCAGATTTTGCTTTGTTTTGGGTGGTAGTTTTGGGGTGTTTAAGTTCTTTCCAAGAATCTTGGTAATATAAGAATTTTTTCAGACTCTTGCACTCTACTTACTTGGGTATGTCAGGATGTGCCTATCACCTCTGCCTATAATGTTCCATTATAATACCTGTTACATGCTTGGAGTTGAGCTAAGTACACTGGTCAGCACACTTCCTCTCTCATACCTTGGCCCAAAAAAACCAGTGCCTTATTTAATGCTGCTGCAGCAATTCAGCTCCTCAAAACTGCAAGGACTTACTGCCCTGAATTCAGTGGGGCAAGAAGGAAAAGACAGGAGGATGTTTATATGCCTTGAAATTTCAGAACATTTTCTTCCAGCAAGTTGCACATCTTGCCAGCCAAAACCCAGAGTTCAGCGTACATATCAAAAAATATTAAGTCTAAGACTTCAGATTTGTATTCCCTTACTTCAATGTAGACAACATTAATTTACTTGATCAGCTGTTTCTGTGATAAATGTAGTCACTTAGATAGAAACAACACTTTAAATATATAATCATACAACATATTTAAGAGTTGAGATTTTAACCAACTAAAATGAGAACTTACTGCCTGCAGTTTAGTAACTGCTGGATTGTTTCAGATTTACATCATCTTCAACTAATCTCAGCTGCACCTCATTTTTGCTCACTGCTCACAAGGTTGTCCTCATTTACCTGCAGACATACACACCTATTTACTTGTCTTACAAGCAAGCACTTGCAAGTACTCAATTACTACTTCTACTTCCACACCTGACTTAAATTAAGATGACTTTATAGTCCAGATAGGTACTTAAACTCAGCCTTGTGCAGCTGATTTTGACACAACATTCTTCCTCCCTATACCCTCAAATTCAATAGTTACCCACTCATCCCAATTCTTTTCCCACTGAGGTTTTCACCTTCAAACAAATTTCAAAGTTACATGCAGGCAGAAGTTTGTATTTTCATTTTAGCAGCCTCTTGTCCCTTCTGGATGAAGAAATAGCTCATGGAAGAATTTAAGGAAAATGAATACAATAACATACTGAAAACTTCCTAGAAAAAATTTCTGCAACATATCCTAAGTTCTCTGCATCCCTCCCTTCTTCCTGACAGTAAATTTCTATACACAAACAAGGGGAAAATACATTCTCCCATGAGCTGCAAGGTGCTGTAAGGCACAGTAAGGTGTATGCATTTCATCTGCATTCATGCAAATCCATGAGTTATTCAGCTGCATGAAACCATTGAGTCTTAAGGAAATGGCAACTTTGTCTTCTCCCAACATAGAAAGACCAAGCTAACACTTAATTTCCTTACCCACTTCCATGTCTACCTTCTCCCCATGAATAGCCATAGGTTGTCTACATGATTCAAAGAAGACAGAGCACACTAAGGCTTCCCTGCTGCACTGCATTGAATTATGTAAAACTCACATAGTGACTTTTATCAGATTAACTTCTTTTGATACAGAAACCACACAAAATCATACTGATTCATATATTAGTCTGGACTGTATTCATTTTCTATTCTCATTCTCCAATGCTAAAGAAAAACTAGAAAACTATAAACACAGAACTGCACACACAAACACCCTAACTAGAGCAAATTCAGTACTTAAAAACCTTCAGGACAAACAAGACTGTACAGCCTCCTAATACTGTAACATTACCTCACTGCTAAGAAGACAGACAAGTAGGTATCAAGGAAGTTTCTCCTGGAAACAAGCACGTATGGTTGTAAGGAAAGATTTCTACAACTCCTCTGGCACAGAATTTCTACAGATTTAAATGGCTGCATCACTTTTGTCAGTTCTCTGTGAAGACATTAATAAGGTATTGACAGGAAGACAAGAGGAGCTGAACAGCATACAGAGGCAAACTCCTCTTCAGACCAGATGACTTTTTGATGCAGAGTTCAATTGAAGTATGCAAGTCAAGTCAGAATTATTTTTAAAAGCCTTGGCTGGACAGCATCTCTTGACGTGAAACAGTCTCAACCACCTGCTGAAAGTAGGACCTCAAATTATGTTACAGATCTCTCATTCTGAGAAGTGACAATTGCCAACCATGATAAAACACACTGAGTTCTGAGCAAGAGGTGAATCACAAGAGATACCCTGAACAAAGGGGAAAAGGAAAAAAAAAAAAAAAACCACAAATTGAGATATCAAAGCAGCACCATATATAAAAACATGTAAGGAAGAAAACAAAATATCAGGAACTTTATATCTAAAGTCATGCAACAGATGACACTTCAAGTAACCTGACATCTCAGAGCTGTGTAGATATACTCGTGCACAAGGACACACTTCCCATTGCTCCCAAGGACAACTGCTCTGAGAGGAAAAGAACTAAATCTGACCCTGTTCCTCACCGCCATCACAGAGCTCAGGAAGCACTCCCTCCCCTTTGGTTCCTCAAAAACACAACCCAGTAACCTGGACTAAGAGCAGGAAAGTAAGAAAAGTGGGCATGTAAGCTACAAATTTCAAAGGAATCCAGTCTCTAAAAATATTATAGATTTAGGACTAGTTCGTATGTCCATTTTTACACTAACTTTAGACAATATATAAGCTGTTAACCAGAGGAGATTTTTCCAAGTTGCTAACCACAAAAAAAAAGGAGAAAAGCTTCAGTAAAATATTCTTCCTAGATTCATTTACAGTGGAAAAGTTCTTTTTAATTCAGCTACTCTGGAATCATTGGGGTGGAAGCATTTCTTAAACATTTCAAAAATATCCCATACACTAAAAAAAGTTATGGGTACCGCAAAAAACTTCTCAAATACCAGCAGACCATAAATACACTCCAGCTGCAGACTCAACAGAAAGAAAAGTAATAAAATAAATCAGTAAGGGAACAGGAGTTATTCCCTGTTCCACTGACATTACAATAAACAGCCATAAGAAAATTATGGCAAACTTTGGGCCTTGCTACATTAGGAATTCAGCTTTTCCTTACACAGGCTTTCAAGAGCTCAGCCCTTGCTTAGCCTTCTAGCCAAGAGAATAGCAGTGCCAAAGGCCACCTTCACAGAACCAGTAAAATGAGTGGCTAGGAGCCTGAAAGGTTGTAACCACCAGGTTATGGCTCTAGACTGCATCTACAGGTATATGTCTGACATACAAAGACTGGGAAGAGAAAGTCTTGGCATGAAAGAGGAAGGGAGAAGAGCAAAAAGTATCTTCATTTGTGATCTCATGGTTGGAATTATGGGAACTGTACTGCTAACTGGCAGTTCAAATATTAATTACCTGAAACTGCAAGATTTACCAGTTCCCACAGGCAATGAGAACACTGAAAACACCCCTGAAAAGATGCATAACACTACATGTTACAGGAATGCCCAGGTTGTCAGGACTGTGTGATCCAACAGGTCATACATGCCATGACCCCAAGCAAGCAAAGTAGCACACTTACCTACTGACTACTGTCCTAGTGAGAGGATTGGAAGTTATCTGTGCGAAAGATACCACATCTCGAGAACGCAGTGGGGAAGTCAGAGGTCAAGTACTGTTTAAGGAAAAATCTAAACACATGCTATCACATGCTCCAGTGTTGGTAAGAACAGTTTTGTGACAATTATTATGAGTTGCAGAAACTGAATAGTCTCCCCTGCTTCAAGAAGGTCAGTTTAATTTGAAGTCTGAGGTTGCAGAGACCTTTCACTGAACCTGGTATGAGAAAAGCAAACTAAATGTTTCTTCAGAGACCCAGAAGAGACTTAAAAACTTGTTCCATAAAGACTACAGAGAACTGACACTCATCATTCCTTTAGAAATAAAGCAATGGATTGGCCTTTATGCCACAGCCAGAACCTCAGTGAGTCCTTCTGGGCTTGGAAAAGTCAAATGAAATAGCAAATGGGGCACTACTGAAAACTGCAGAGAAGTACAGGTACCACTGGCAGTCAACAGTACAACTAACTTGTCAGCTGAAGAACCAAGAGAAAACTACAGATGGAGGGCAGGGCCACAAGCTAGCTAAAAAAAATTTTAAAATTAAGCCACCAGCAGAAGTTATACAACAAAACATTCCCATTCATCTGGATAGCCTAAAGGAACAAAAATCCCAAAGCTGCTTATATTCTATTCTGCATGTGGTTGTACATAATACATGGGGCAAGCTCACATATCTCAGGTCTGATTGTATGACTGGTGTTCCCAATTCATGGTACATGGGAACCCACAGCTTCAGTTCATTACTGAAGAACAAAATCATCATACTTGTGCACTGAGAAATTAAGCCAGGACTAAATCTTAACTGAATTCTTGCAAGCTGGTTAAGGGGACTATGTAACATTAAGATACCAAAAGCCTTTATCTCCTATAGTCCCCTCCTCCAGAAAACCAGATACTGCAGCCTGAGGAGAAAAATTAGAGTTGCACAGAACAAATATAATGCTCTCTTGAGAGCATCCCTCTTCAATTCTGCCACATCATTGCTTTGTTTCTCCTATGTTCATCAAGGACTGAAACATTACAATTTGTGTCACTCTCTGGACTGCAGTTTGGTTCAAAAAACAACACAAGTATCATTCAGATCTTCGATCTTCACCCAAAGGAGAAGAAAAATAGAAAGCCTTTCATTTTTTTCCTCTTGCTTCTCTGTAGTTTCACATTATGTACTAAGAGTTGTCAACAGCAACTATTACTCTTGATTTTGAGAGCATCAGTAATAGAGTTAATTATAAAAATAATCTCTCACAACTTCATTCAAAGAATATGCCCTCGTAAAAAAATTCAAATAATTAAGTTGTTCTTCTCCAAATAAACCAAATTTGACATCTTTCCATGTCACCCTTTGTAACACGTCCAAACTCGTTTAGTGTAAGTTTTCCTCTAGTGTATGGTTTGACTTGAATTCATTAACAAAGGCAGGGAATGCTCACACAGTGCCAGAGGGCCAGAACTCTGCCAAAGCTTCAGGAAAATATTTTCACATTTACAACACCTGCAGTTTCCCAGTTTGAATTCAGTGCTCTTTCTCAGTTTGGCTTTTTTAACCGGCTAAACATTAAGTTCAGTCAACTCTGCAGCAGTTAAATTTTTCACTACACAGAGATATAAGGATTATCAAAAGCGTAAGAACCCAGCAACTTCTGTATCAATCTATATTAAGTAAAAGAATAGTCTCATCTGGATAGCTGCAAGTCAGCCAGAAACAGCTCAGCTTAAGAAGCAGCCTAGAGGTATTTAAGCCATGTCAGTAACACAAGATTTACACCAAGTTGCACCACATGGAGAACAGGCACACACAAACATAGCAAATGTTAGCTGCACGATACTGAACAAGGTTTCATCTTTTAGTTGACAGATCTTTTTCCTGTATAGCACAGCTATGGGAAAGAAAGGAAAAGTGAGAAACAAATGTGTTTAAAATTTCTTCTTCTGTACACTTGTATCACAGAGAAAAATTTTTCTGCCAAATCAGTCCTACACCAAGAGCTTGACTTCACCTCTACAGGAACTTTAAAACTACTGTTACACACTGACAAGCTGATAGACAGGGAAGTTTCCACTATGCAAGCTTCAGTATGCAATTCTGCTGCCTGGTGCTAATAGAAGTGTGGTTCCAACTTGTTAATAACCATGAAAATAATAATTCTTTTCTTTTTTAAAATTAAACAAAAGCAACTCTATCTCTCCAACAGAAAAGAACGTATTTTCCAGCAGCCAAATTCTGACCAAAACACTGCTGTTTGCACGCAGAATGAACTGATGTGAATTCTTCATTTTTCGCAGACTCTTAACAAAAACCATCACAAGCAATAGAAGTAAAATCTTACCTGATCTTCATTTTCAGCTTCTCTACAAATCTTTGTTAGTAGGGGCCAGAAGTCACTATCTGTACAGTGGCTTAAGCTTTCACTAACATTACAAAAAAACCAAACCACTGTCTGGCAAAAACAAAAGAAAAGACTCTTCAGAAGACAGGAATGAATCTGAAAGAATAGCTTTTACCTTCTGTGGGACAACATGAATCAAAGCACAGAATCCCTCACGAAGTACAAATCAGTGACACTGCCAGAAAAAAAGGCAAGCTAGAAGGCAGGTGGTCAAGTTAAGACTAAGTAAACAGGTGTGGCAAAGTTGGGAGAGGGGGCATTTATATCAGTGAAGAAAAAAAATTAAAAAGAAAAAAACAGCTGAGTGATTAGTGCAAATTTCAATTTAGAATTTGTCAGTACTTTTATGCAAGTGAACCAAGAAGTACTCAAAATCATCACCCACTTCAAATCTGCCCTGCCCAATGCTTAATGTCTATCTGCCTTTGAGCTGCATAGCTCCATTTACTTACAACATTGAGTCTGAATGCAGAACCTACTGCACAAACACCAAGCCTCTTCCCCATTCTAATGCCATAGACCACATGGTGCCTTATTTGCAGTTTGCCATTCACAGGCACCTGGCACACACAGCCCTTAAGCAAAAGCAAGTGCAATAGCACAAGACAAATACTGATATGGGACACAGCCATGTCCTACCTGCAGAGCCTGTTAGACAATACATGTCCCAGGCTGCAGCATGGAAGGTTGCCTGAGACCTGCCAAATTCCTAATCAACTTCTGCCAAGCTGTCTTAAATTACTGAGAGACCTAGTGAGCACAGTGGCTAGTAAAACGTGGTTTGGTCTAAATTAACACAAGCTGATGGCTGTAATCTCCCAGACAACTAGAAGGGGAAAGGCGAAAACAAAACAAAACCCCAAAAAAGCAAAGAACTTTAATTAGCCAGACTGAAGAAATTCAGAGACTAGATGTCACAGAAGTTACTGCTGGAAGAAGAAAAACAAAAACCAGTTGACTTGTACATGCAGGTTAGACAAGTGCACCGCAGTTGAAACCAGCATCACAGGTGTAAGGGTACTATGTACATCGACCCTTAAAACAAGGGAAAGAAGCAGGAGACTGGGTCTTCATTTTGATAATATTCAGCTTCAGCTCTAAATTAGTCTACAAATATCAAAAGTTGAGACAACTGTTCACTAATACTAGCATGAATTAAAGAGAAATGCTTTTAAGATAAAAACAAAAATTTCAAAAATAACATGTTTTCAAGTATACACAGAAGGACAAGTACTGATCTGTTTTCTACTTACCTAGAGCGGGCCATCAGATTTTTGCATCTTCAAAATATAATTTAGACAAGTTTGGAACAACTCAGGAAGATTTCAGCAGTTTTCCTTTTGTTTTTCTAATCACTGATATTTAGCACTGACTCAGGCTAATGTCTGTTGAGGTCTCCTTTCCCACACTGTCTCAGGCAGGTTATGCTACCCTCCTTCTCCTCCCTCTGAACAGAGACTTCCATCCAAATGTTACATAAAAAAGGTCATAGACCTAATGCATAGCAAGATTCCTATGCCACATGACACAGCCTGGGAAATGGTTTAATTGCTGTTGTTGAGGAAGAAATCCAATTAAAACAGGTTAAGTTTCCGGCTTCCTCAGCACTGGATCTGCATATGGATCTCTAGCTATCACAAGAATACTGCAACAACAAACTAAGGGATTAAAACACATTTAAGTTTTCTAAACTGGACAGTGCTCAAACCAGTGGCATCTTGGAATTAAGCGCCACAGAAGCATTTTCTTGACTAAAGAAAAATGTATACATTTACATTATACCTTACAGTGATGTAAATAAGAATAAGCTCCAATACACATGCCAAATTACTGACACAGGCACAATTAAAGATATTTACCTTGTATGAAATCATGAACCAAACTACCTACCTAATATCAGCGTAAACAGAAGAGAACTTCTGTGTAAAGCTGAACAAAAGGAAGTCACCCCCCAAAAAACACCTGTTAAACACTAAGGATTAAGCTGTCTTTAAGCTGATCCTATCATTGATAAGATCATGACTTTACAGTGCTCAGAACTACTTTTTCATGTTAAATACATGGAACAACATACAATACCAGCTTCCACAACTGTATTTTAGGAAGGTTCAGACTTTTACAATAATGGAAAAAGTTGTCAAAAGCCAGAGCTTTATGAAGGAATTAAACAACTTTATGGCACACTTTACTGACAAGTGTCTACCCCACTCTGCATATACATACCTTTTCGGTGTTCCATAAATAAAACAAGTTTGTGGGAACAAGGTGTTGTACATGGAGATTACAGAGTATGAGAAAGGCAAAGGAATATCCAAGAACCTGAATACAGAGGGTTAAGATGCTGAACTTGAGAATATCTAAATATTGGAGCTCTTTCAAGTGCTTTTTAGCAGGATGCCAGACTTAGTTTTAAGCTAGACAAGAACTCACCACCACTGACTCTTAATACACACAGAAAAGTCTGCTACAAATTCCTACCAGGACTTCTTCTGCTTTACCTCACCAATGATTTTTACCTCATCCTTCCCAGGCTACCCACACACTTTCCTTGAACAAGTAACAACTGTAACTATGCCCATATGTTACAGCTCACTAGATTAACAAGTTAACACTTATGAGGTATTTTTCCTAGGTTCATAGCATGGTCAGGTTTGTTAAAGCCTGAATTCCTGGTCAACAGTCAATCACTTCAGCACTGGAAGACAGGCTTCTTACTTTCTACCAACCAGATGTTCCAACAGGTGCTGCCTGAACCTGTTCAATGCTTTTTCAGCTTCCAGTTGAACTGCTGCTCTCTGATGTCCTGAAAGGATTCACAGAGTAATACAGAACAAGTATCAGAAGAAGTTTCTCCACTACTCTGCAGACACTCAGAATAAGCAGAGCTCTAAGCTTTCTACAGCTTGATCAAAATAATTAAGAACTAGATATATTACAACAGCCGATTGATAAGCCTTTGCTCTTGCAATCTGCTCTGTGACCCAATCACAATACTCAAAGAGTTGTCTCCTATACAGGTGACCTTTCATCCAACACTAATGCTTAACTGTGCCTTACTAGCAAGCTACAACCTACTGCCCCCAAACACCTTCTAGCACCTCCAATCCCTATTAGCTACTGAAGATGCCAAATTAATTCCACTAAATTTGGATCTTTATTCTATGCTTTTCAAACTTTATTTGTATGTTTACTTTGCATTTAAAAGCTCCCCAGAGAGAACAGTTTTGGGACACAGATACTGCATACTGCTACTTGAAAACAGCCTGATCTGTCCAACACAAACTTCTTCCACAGAACTGAAAGCTGATGAAAACACTGCTTGCCAAAGATGCAGTTATCTATGAAAAAAATAATTTAAACTGTTTTCTATTAAATGTCTATTTTAACTAGTTAGAAAGTGGAGGGTATAAAGCAGCTAACATTGACTTTTCAAAACAGCAGTCTAGAGTTATTTTTTCATATATCAAGGGTGGCATATGCCATTAGCATATTACTGTAATAAATACTGCCATGTTAGTAAACAGTTGCCTGGTAAGAGCCTGAAAGTTTCAGGAGTGCTTTTTCCATTTTCAAGAAAAACTCTTCAGATGTGGTATAACAGTCTGTTATCCATTTTATAATGGATACTTTTTTCACTACAATGACAGTATAAACATTCTGCTCATATTCAAGTATGACAGACATTCTCAGCCAAACACACCTGTTTTGGTTTGTTCTGTAACTCCATTAACTATAAGCTTAGTAAGTGATTACACTTCCTTATCCTCGTCATACAAGACTTAACTGAAGTTACAGTACAGATTCAGGAGAGAAAATGAACAGGTCAGACTTGAGGGCATTAGAGCTATGAGTTTGCACTATGCAGTTGCTCAGCTGAGCTTCACTGTATCTCCCAAAAAGTACCAGGTACTGAAGGAAGCTAAAAATCCCAACTACATTTCTTGGGAGACATCCTAGTGAGTGTGGTCATCTAGATAAAACTGTAAGGCAAGTTAGTTCCTCTAATCCAAATGTACATGAAAGTCTTGTGTACTTCACAGAAGGTAGTTTCCAACTATTACATATATTTATCCAAAGTTCCTACTTTTGTACATATCATCGTTTCAAACCCCTTCTCTAACACAAATACCTCAGAAGGGACAGGAATAGAATACAATCATTAGCTTCTTATGCTTGTGCAGACCCTTTTCACACTACACTTCAGCACATGAAACTTAAGCAGTTGGTCAAAAATACAGATTGCATCCATACAAGTGGATGGAACTCTAGTTTACTGTCATAACCTGGAATACTATTAACTAGTAACAAACTACCTTGATTTTGGATGTATCTAAGCTAAACTTCAACATTTAAATCACTATATTCTACCACAGGTTGAGCTGCTGCTTCTAGCTGCCACAGGTCTGGGCTTGCTCTAGTCACTTCCTGCATTTGATGTTGTCAACAGAAAGTCCAGACCCTTCTGAAGTAGGCTTTTTAACTAGGTAGATAATAAACATAAAGCAAGGGTAGGAGTTTACAAGCCCCAACTCAGCTATGCCTCACAGTTGGGTGAGAATTTGAGGAAATACAGTAGTTTGCATCTCCTCTACTTTTCACACTCAGTGGCCTCTGAGCAGCATTCCTGAGTACATAGGCACAAAACTGGGTTCTTGAATTCCTTGCCTCAGTTGTTCAAAGCTCAGGCATGGCAGGTTAACACCTTTAGAACGCCTTCCCCTTAAGGAATATAAGCACAGAGATTCCCATGGAAGCAACTATATTTCATGGTATAGCTATAACATTTATGACAACATCTAGAATCAGTGGTATAAAACTGAACACTTTTACATGCTTTTGCACTTCATTTTCCCCCTCCTTTAGTTAGCCTTTAGCGTGCAGGTAGACATTTTACATCGAAGTCAGGCATGTAGAGTCCTTCAATCTAAAGTGTTACAAAAATACAGTAACGAAGAACTGTCCCTTTGCTTCAGAAAACAAATTACTATTTAAAGAAATCCCCTTAGTGCAGACTATTTCCAGAAACAGGGCCTCTCCTTTCCTGAGAAACAAAGTCTGTTTTTCCAAGTACTTCTCACAGGATAGCCTACCTTCCTTCCCTAGGTCAGTAGTGCCATTAAATTATATTTCTTTACATCCACATATATAGAGAGACACTCTCACTGAACCAAAGTTTAGCAGAAAAGTACTCTTTGATGAGGACTACAGCTTCTACCCAGTCAGTTTCCAAGCTGTGTTACAGCAAACACATTAGAGCAAGAACAGTTTTGGCTAAACTACTTTTCACAAAGTATTTGTAATGATGGAAGACTATTACCCATAGAAGGGAATTATGAAATAAGATTGAAGTTCTATTATTGTTACAGCCTTGCTTATTTTCACATAACTGCACAGGTGATGTAAACAGAGTTGTTCCCTCAACATTCCCCTTCTTCCAAACCTACCAAAACTTACGAGTTCCCTTTCCATTCCTCTGTCCCTCTCCCAAAATAGTAAGTAGGCAACAAAAATATGGAACAGTAAATTATTCTAATGAGATACTTGCAATGCTATGAAGTACAATAATACCACTCAGTATGGAGATGCTGCACTCCAGTACTGAACCTAAAGTGTTGCTATAAGCCAAGCCCCTGTCTGTTGACCTAAGCATTAATGACTACATGTTCCAGTTCCTCCCACAGTGATAGTGGAGGGAAATGGAAGAGGTGAGGTGTAGAAGAGGAACCAATGCTTAGGTATATGTGCCACTACAGAGTAACTAAGAATTCTCAGTGCTTTTGTAAAAAGTGTTTATCTGGAATACTCTATCTCCTCACAGCTGGCCTTGGTCAAGAGACATTCCAGCTGAAAAACAGGAGACTGCTCTTAAGAAGTTAACTAATAAAGTCTGTATTATTTAGCCTGGCAACAAGGTTATAAATGCTTTCTGTTAAGTGCCAAGGGTAAAACATCACCAAAAGAAAATAACTTAAAAAGAAAGGATAGTATTGATGTAGTTAGCAGGCAAACAGTTATGAGAAACTTTCAGGCTGGAAATTAAGACAATCCTAAATTTTGAGAAATGACATGCTGAAAGAATATCCCAGGAGGACCGAAGAAGTAAAAAGGCAAGTATGAAAAGAAAACCAATGCATGCACTTAAATCTAACTTTTAGCCATCTAAAAAGCAGCTAAGCGATATATCAACAATATTAGCAAATTATAGTTTTGACATTACAAGGTCTCTTACTAAGTTTACTCCTGGAGAATCTACATTGTCCTTACAGACAACTAGCAAATAACAAGTTCTCTTGTTCTACTAGGCCCACAAAGAGAGAGAGGAGATGCTCATGCTGCTCAGGTATAAAAATCTCTTTAAAGGCTCAGTTCCTAGAAAACACTAGTTTCCCCACTTGGATCTTTTTGTTAAGGAAGTAACTAGAACACCATTCTTGTTATCGTAATACCCATTCCCTTTATCAGAAGGTAAAAAGTCAAAGACACTGCAAAGAAGCAAACCTGTATTATCTGCAATTTGTGAAGCTTTTCTTGTCCCATGGTACCTACCACTGAAGCTCTGCTCTGACTGATGAGAGAAAACCTGTCCTACACCTTCTCCTGGGAAGGAGGAGGGGAGGCAGAAGACAACCCTCCACAAAGCAAGTTATTGCAGTAAGCAGCAAGTTCTAGGATTTAAAAATAAAAACCACAAACCATACACCACACTTTTGGATAGGGTTAGTCTGTGCAGAGGTTGTTTACCCAGCTTGAGCCTTCTATTGCTGTGTCACTCTGTGCCCATATGTTCACATTTGATATCTGCCACATGTGGGGAGCGGGGGGGGAGGAGGAAACATGCCAGTGTTAATAAATTCCAAAAGCCAAATCAGTTACTCCATTTTTTGCAAAGAGCTCCATGTAGAACTAGCAGACAAAAACACAGGAGTGCTGTGAAAGTGCAAGAGAAATTTTGTAATTGAGTTACTAACATTCAAGACAATTGGTATTTCAGAATGGGTTACAGAACAGAGAAAGTCAAAATACTAGCTTAACTCTGCTGTTAGATCAATTAGCAGTTATCACCTGCTACGTGGTTTTGATTTGCATCTTACTGAGCTGACTTTCCAAACAGCCTGACATTATTTTGGTGAAGAAAACAGCATTGCAAATCTGCAAGTCTAAGGAAGAAACCAATTCATAGTTGAAGGGGAACAGCTTTTAAATTAAAACACACCACACAATTTTGTGATGCAGTGGTCTACTTAGCCTACTTCTGATTAAGTTTTTAAGATGCTCCAACACTAAAATAAGATTAAAATTAACTGCATTAATAGTACAGATGAGTTCTAATAGTGTTTCCAGTAATTTCAAGTAGATGTGAAACTGCAACAACAAAACAGATGCCACAAACAGAAGCAACACTACTTTAGAACAGACTGCTGAGAACGGGTCAAGGGAGTTGACCGTGTTTCTGGCGACGTTACAGGTGTTACCAGCAGGACTCAGTTAGCATTTAAGTGTGAGATCTCATCTGAGCACATCAAGTAAAGAGTTTTGAAAAACAGATGATACAATTGTTTATCCATTGACTTGTTACCTAATATGAATCTACTTTATTTGAACTACAAGAATAGTTTTAGCAGCTTTTGGCTAAGTCTATGACAGAGGAAAAGGCCTGATGCACCCTAGGAATTTACTTTACTCCAGGCAACCTCTGGAAGCCATAAAGCATAGCAACAAGTGTGTTCACTGCACTGTATTTCAAATAGACAGATTGACATTACTTTTGCCTGTAACTTCAGTGAAGTCGCACAGACAACCTCACATATTAAGTGTATTCTCAAAAATTATCTCATCATTACATTTCTATTTACCTCAAGTTTCCAAATACACAGTTCTCAGGTTCTAGCTGACTTGAGTTCTTCCCCATAGAGCACAATCAAGTTAGAATCTTCAGTGCCATTCTGTTCCAACTCCAGTCTGGGTTAGACAGTATGACACGAACCTCTAAGATATTAAAAAAAAAAAAAAAAAAAAAAAAAAAAAGGTGTGGCTGTAGTGCTCAAATACTTCAACTTTAATAGAATGCATTTTAGTGGTACCATTCTTTCACATACTAAATTTTTCAAAATTCATCTCTCCTCTTTACAGTTAATCTGAAGAGAGCTCAGTTTCCATGTGCTCCATGAAGCATTTAAACGTGCAGACTGAAGTGTGCAACAGCATTTCCCTTAAGATGCTTCTTCCAGTTGTAGTTACAAAGTGCTGATGAAAGTTCTGAGGGGCTGTCAAGAGTCAGGTATCCAGCATGGCTACATTCACTTGCAAGTCTACAAATATGCAGCAGAATTATATCAACTTAAAGGCTGTCATGCAATTTGACAAATGCATATTTACTATCTTACTTTTGGCAAAGAAATGTATTTGTTCTTCTGCCAAGCTTCTTGTAACTGAGTAAGGCAGTGAAACTAACTTCTTTAATCCAGTCTTATGGTATAAGGCAGGTCTTAACCTTTACTACCAGTATTTTCTTGTAGCAAATTATCTGCTAAAAACAGGCAGAATAGTACCAGAGTAGAATATGGCAGCATGCACTGTCATTACATAAACCTGAAAAACATTGTGGAATAGACTGCACCAGATCTTTAAAGCACAAATTTTAACACTTGGAATCCTGGCATAAAGTTTGCCAAATTTATGCATCTTCCATCCCTTTCATTAAATGAGATTCAGCTGAAGTTGTGTTCTCCAGCTATTTAACTTAAAGAGCTGAAACCTAGCCATGTAGCTTCTCAGGTGCTGTTTGTTCAGGTTTATTCCCACAGCTCCTGTCTGCATGTCCTTGTTCAAGTGAGCTATTTCCTGCCTTCCCCCCACCCCTGCAGAGTGGATGAGTTCATCAGGTCATCATACCTGAAACAACTGTAAAGTTCAAAACAAATTAAGTTTTAAGAAGAAATTACAGTTCCCAGTCAGTAAGTTGATTATTAATGAAGTATATCCTCAAAATAAAGAGGAAGAAAACACTCACTCTCCAAGGAAGGCAGAGTTCCAAGTTTATATTCAGCATACAGCCTATAAATATGTATCCTCAGTTACTTTCTTCATTAGTTCTCTTTAAATGCACAGCCACATCTCACCTATGATCAGAAGATTCAGTTACACTGCACACACCTTCCAGGACAGGACACTCCCTACACTGAATCAGCTAATTACATAAGGGATTTGACATTAGAAGACACAGAATATTATTAACTTGGATAAGATGCCACTCTCTAGCTCTGATATTAACCACATCTTACAATATTACCTTGTTCAAAAACACACATCTACCACATGTTCCACAAAGGTATATATGATGTAAAGACAGTTTCTCCTCACCTAACACTAAGAGTTAAAGTAAGCAACTAATCATTATACCAGTATCAAGGACATTTAATGCAAGTCCCTTTATGAGTGGGTGAAACCCAAGTGTGTGTTTTTCATTTTCTTTAGGCATGGAGGTAAAGGGTAGAAGGGCAGACATAGGGAATGTTGAAGTCCCCCATCAATAGTGTAACTATGCATTGTTTCCATCTTTCCTTTTCAGTGCCTCAAATCATTTATATGCTCCTGCTCCTAAAAAAATGCATGTTTTCAACTTAAAAGATCAAGAGTGTATTTTTGATTTCCACATTTATTTACCTGTACTTCTACTTTTACATCTAAGCAGTCTTGGACTAGAGCAGAGGTACAGAACAGACTTCAAGGACATAAAAGCCCACAGTACAGAGAGATCATTTCTCCTACCCAGAGCCGATAAGACAAACTATAACAAGCTCAAAGTAAGGCAAGTAAGACAAAAGTCAGATATGGAGAAAGATGAGAGAGAACAAAACAGCATACATGCCTTCTAGAAGCAAACATAGCATAAGAGTAGATCTAGTTACCTTGGGGCATGACTTTGTCACAGACCTATTTTTCCTAACAGTTTTACTATTAGAAGCTACACCTGAAAATCAAAGTAAAAAAGTACAGTTACTGCTCTGCATTAATAACAATTGATATTAACGATGCTTCAAACAGCCAGCAACAATACTGCAGGAGGTGCATATTGCTAGTATTAAGTCTAATGTCCATCTCAGGACTAGACAGCCATCTGAAGTTTAAAACCTCATTCCCAAAGAAAACTTATGTGCATCAGAAAATAAAGAAAATGTTTGTATTCTTTCATTTCCACCTTTACAAAAGTCTGGCAATTATCTGCCCTTCTTTACACTAAGTTTACTTATTTGGATGTCATGCAATACAACAAGGGTTGTCAGTAACAAGTTGCTCTGAAAGCAGAATAAACATGAAATAACCTTGCTTTTCAGATCTTAAAAAAAGCCATCTTGTTCAACAAGTACCAGAGACCTCAGCTTCCATTTTGAAACACCAAATTACTCCCTACAACTCAAGGTTCACATTCCAGACAATGACTCAGACCCTTTCATACCTTTTATGAAGGTCAGATCTTTGCAGTTCAGCATGTGCACTTCATTGTTGACACTATCAAAGCAGATCATTCAGAAAACACTGAGAAAATGGGATTATCCCCCTGCTCCATGAGCCAGCATGGTATTACTACACACTGGTAGAGTCCTCACAGTTTTCTTCTCCACACATAGCTTCGTAGGTTTGTTAGGGGTTTGGGAGTTTTTTCCCCCCCCCTTTCTTATCACTCAAGAAAATGGAGCTCTTTTTATCAGTTGTGATCAATGAAAAACTATTTATTCAAGGGTAGAAAAAGTCAAACGTGAGAACAGCCAAGTAACTTCCTGAGGTCCTCTCCAAACTGGCTTACTATATGAGTCATAAAAAGAGGCCTGTCTGGAGCAACTGAAGGCAACTATGGCTGGAACACCATTGCTAGTACTTCTCATGCATCTTCGATATTGAAGTCCAGTATTAAATTACCATGATTAACTTTTCTGATAATACATCTAAGTTTTCCAGTTTTCCTACACAAAAGTCTTCACTTCCAGAGTTGACCATCTACTGCTCTTAGACATGGCAGTCTTCTGCCATATTTGTACTGAGTACATTCATGAGTCAAGTAAGACTGGCAACACTCAGTACATTGCAAGACAAGCCTTATTATAGACAGTGAGAGTAAACAGATTGGTTCTGTGTGCTCCAACCCTGGCTGCCAGACAGAATTGAAGGAGAGTATGACTGCATATTTACACAGTTAGATTCTACCAACTTGATGGCAGGATTAGGAGAACAATTGCTCCTCAAACTAAACTTCATACTAAAGCAACCATTGCTGCTGATATGTGAAAGCAGGCAGGAGAAGCCAGCTGACTTAGCCCTGTCCTCCACACAGACTGTACACTTGATTTGTAGCTAGAACTTCTTTATTTACAGAAGACTGCTGAATTCATGTTTTAAAGTTAATTGTTTTGTTAAAAAAAGACATCCTGAAACAAGTGGCTACGTACAAGTATTTTTTTCATTATTGATCACCACTGAGAACCCTGAAAATAGTGTTGCTCCTTGAGAAGCACTTTATTTCATATAAATTGAAAAAAAAATACATCAGGAGGAAAAAATTTAATACGACTTTGTTTTGCAGTTACCAACCTCATGTCCCAAACTAAAACTGAGCTGTGAAAGCACTCAGCCAGAAGTTGTTTTGTATACTGCGATAAATTTATTATGATATGATATAGACATTACAATACTAAGAGCAAATTTAAAGTATTACTTCTTCAGAAAACTAAACATACTGACCCAAAGGTAATCTGTTACTCTATCCCCCTCCAAAAAAAAAAGAAGAAAAGAATCTGATGTACTACCTTCAGTCAGTACTGAATGGGGAAGTGACAGTTCATGAAGAGAGTGTAACGGAGTCTACAGACTGCTTTTTAGGAAGTGTTACTAATTTGACAAATGATGAACAGGGCACTGATCATCCAACAGGCCAACTGCAGATCCCAGAAACATCTGGGGTTAAGTTTTTTACAATGCAGTAGTATACCATGTCGCACAACTTTGGGATTAGATTATACTTCGTCACAATAATTTAGCCTCAGTGTGACAAGAGGCAGGCCCTTGATCAAAAGTGTTCTACATGATGCTTACCAATCAGTTTGTTAAAAAATACAGAATGGCCTATAAATACAAGATGAACACAGATAGCTGTGAGATTAATTTAGCTGCAAATTAAGTATAAACAGTTCAGTCAAACAATAACTTTCCTACTTGTGCTTCAGCTTCATCAGTTACAAACAAAAGGAATTTAATCAGGTTCTGTTTCTGGATTGCTGCAAAGTAACTGTACTTATCAATGATGTAAGGATCCACACAGCAATTCATCATCTTTCCACTGATGGCATTAAAGCCAAATACATTATATTTTTGCTACACTGCTGCAGAAGGAATAGTGTTGCTGTTGCCTATAGTTTTAGGCCTCAAATTTAGGAATTATTTTTAAAAGAACAAATTTTTGTTACAGTTTTCTTTTCTGTAATATTTACACTGTGGATTTGAAGACAAACAGTCAAAATGCAATATAAACAGGAAAATTACAAAAAAACCCCAAACTTGCATATGATTCCTGATTAGGAATGACAGTTTTGATTACTAATTTACTGGGAAGATGCAGACTGTTTCCCCTAATGGTCACTTTGGCCTGAAGAACATTTGCAAGACATCAAAAGCCTCCATTTTCATAAGCTTTTACTCAACAGGTTGGCACTCCTACTGAAGTAGATCTGCTGTATTAGTAAGTACTAGTGTCACACTGTGGATGACCTACAATTTTTCTACTAACAGCTAAGAATTGTTTAGGTTCCTACCTATGGAAACATCTGGAGACTGAAGACTTAAAGGTTGTTATTTCAAGTTTACTACTCACATTTTTTTCAGAAACACACAAGGAATGGAAAAGAAAAAATAAATCTGATTACCTATATTTCTAACACAACAACAGGATACACCAAACAATAAAAATTAAAAATAACTTTCCATTTAAGATCAAAACCAGTTTATATGCAGAACTGGACTGTTCACAATCAGCTGCACTTTACAAATATAGAAACTACTACAGGTTAAAAACAGGTGTATTTCCAAAAACTTTAAGTATAATTTAGAGAATTTATTTACCAGAACACTGTTTTTAAACTTCTTAGTTCAAATATAACATATTTTCTTAAAATAACAGCTGCAAAAACTGGAATACTAATATATTCATAAATACATTTCATTCCTATCAATATTTATTAAGTAGGCTACCAAACAACAGAAAGCTGGAGTTATTTTTCAAGTGCTTTCATGTCCATTATATTTTTAATAGATATAAAACAAAATATATTTAAAACTTTCAGCTTAATGAAAAACTTAATAAATCTCAGAAGCCTCAGAAATCAAATACCAAAAAAACCCCACCAAAAACCCCAACCCTGTACAATTACAACTCTAGTTTTGGGCATAGAAAAGAGAGAGAACTGGAAAGGAGTATAGCAGCGATAAACAGAAGTAATCACAGCAATGTTTGCTACCTTTTAAAGTCTTACAAAAGTATAACCACAGTGACAGTTCCCATAAAAAAAATCTTGAAAAATTAATTTAAGTGCTCAGAATTCCTCTTCTTTCTCATTATGATAAATGTACTTCAAATTTATCAGCTGGTAACTACTCAGCTCCTCTTTCTGACAGCCTTTAAAGCACCAGGAAGCTCAATATTCATAATACACACAATGCATAAATTGTGGAAGATACCCTGTTTGAGTGAAGTTTTGCATTACAGCGTTAAAAGCTCTAGATAAATATTATTTCTGCTGAACAAGGCAGGAAGAAAAAAAAAACCTGAATAGTCTTTTTGAGAGAAAAATAAAGTATTTAAAATAAAAATTATTACTGGATTGCTACGCATTATAAAAACACTCCCAAAACAAACTACACTCTCTCTAAAAATGCTCCTAAGTTCCATGCCAGACTAACAGAACAAATTTAGGCCAGTACCAAGCACTCATTTCTTCCCCGTGTGTAAATGCGACACAATCAGGCCTCACATGCAGGCCTCTCTCTCCAACACAGGCAGGACCTTTGTTCGATACGTCGATGTTTTTCCCCCAAAGCCCTTGACATAACTTTCCATTCTTTCCCCTATTATTTTCCGGTTCCCCGTCTAGACTTTGGGACTCCCGAGCCGCGAAAACCCCCGCCTGCCGGAGAGCCCGTGCACTCGGAAGGGGGAAGGGGGAACAATAAAAAAGTTGGACACAGGAAGACGGGCCTGCAGGTCTGGCGAGAGCCCCGGCCTCGGTTCGTTCCCCAGCCCCGGATCACCGGGGTGGCAGCCGGGAGCCCCAGTGCCACCAGCCCCCCCAGACTTATCCCACTGCCCAACCCCCCGGGAAGAGGGAAGGAGGAAGAGCCAGGCAGGAAAGGCAGAACCCAGCGTTTGATCAGCCTCCAAGTACGACGCATTATGCAAGCAAACGCAAGGACCAGGCAACTTGCTTCTTGACTGAAAACAAGAAAAACATCAGCTCTAAAACATTTAGCTGCGAAAATAATCCCTTTCGTGGGCAGCCAGCTTTATGACTCCGACCCCACGGGCGCCTCCGTTTTCTGCCCACCTTCTTCCTCCCCCCAAAAAAGCTTGTGAAATATGGACGTCGGCCGATTGTTTAGCATTTTCACCGAGCCGGGCAGGGGGGGAAAGAAAGAGAAATTGCTATTTTTTCCTTTAAGATATTCGATAGCTCCTTTAGGGGGGGAAAAAAGGGAGCAAAGAAAGGACCACTAGGAAAAAGGGGACCAAATGGAGTGGGGGAGGGAAGATGGGGAAGGGCATCGAAATCGGCACGGCAGTGTCAACACTGACACTGCCCTTTTGTATCAGCAGCCACACAGGGCCCGCGGAGGGGCGGGCGCGCTGCGCCCCCCCGCTAGCCGGCCCGGGAGAGGCGAGGTGGCCCCGGTACCCCTGCCCGACGGGATGGGGGGGCGAGGGATGTCCCCGCAGCGGGCTCGGGGACAGCCTAGCCATTTTGTCAGCTCCGTTTCCACCCCTTCCCTCCACGGCCAGGGCCCCATTCCACCCCTCCGGGCCGCCCCACACACTCACCAGCGCGGCGCCGTGTCAGTCCCGGCTCCCCTTCGCCCCCCCACCCCCATCTGCAACAATGCTCCGGGATGGCGCCGCTCCCCTCCCCCTGCCCCGGGCCGCCAGGAAGGGCAGCTCGGCTAATGCTGGGGATGACACAACAGGCCCGGCCCGGAGTCTGCCGAGGGGCCCAGCAAGCGCCCCGCCGCCCCGCGCCCGCCCTCCCGGCGCCCCCTGACCGAGCGGCGGGGCCCCGGGTACCTAGTTTGTCCCGGTGCGGCCTCCGCAGACGCTCCGTGCCTCCCTCCTCCCAGCAGCAGCCGCCTCGCTTCCCTTCAATTATCAGCTGAAGCCGCAGCACCGAGCGGCGCCTCGTCCGCCGCCTCCGCCGCCGAACCCCTTCCAGCGGCGCGAGGAGGAGGCCGCGGGACTACTTTCTCCCGGCACCGGGGCCCCGCCGGGGCCCGCGCGCGCCCCGGGCCGGCGGGCGGCCCCTG